>AWUE01022469.1:0-68997 GCA_001974825.2 Corchorus olitorius | reverse complement strand
AAAAAAAAAGACACAAATTTAGGGGGGGCAATGGCAAACCTTGGTTACTTTCCCCCCTCAATCAACTGCGCACTTTATCACTCTTTTACTTACGTTTTGTGCACATTTTAAGGAGAAGCCTTACCCAAAAGGGCCAAACCTCTCATTCACTCACTCTCCACATTGACCTTTTTTTGCTTTTCAATTTCTTCATCTATCTCTTTTTCTCTTTTCTTTCACATTCTTTATGCTCTTCTAAGGTGTGGCTGATCTAGGTGGAGTTCTTGATTCTGTTGGGGGAGTTTGACCGTCTGATCCTTTCGAAGGATCATCAGATGATTGCCGTAATCCGTCATCAGTTTCCCCTCTATTCATATCTTCAATCATACGTACAACTTCCTGCATGGCGGGTCTTTGATCAGGCACCGTCGATACACATGTCATTGCAATTTGTAACAGCTGCACCATTTCCTCCTCAATGCTGTGGTATCTCATTAACTCAACGTCGAAAACCTCAGCCGTCCATTCCTCACGAACCACGGATTGCACCCAGCGTGGAAGATCGATCCCTTCTTCACCTAACGACGCTTGGTTAGGCGCTTTCCCTGTTAATAACTCTAGCAACAACACACCAAAGCTATAGACATCAGACTTGAACGTAACCTTGCGTGTTTCGAGTACTTCTGGTGCTCGGTACCCAGCAACCCGGTTTGGAGGGGTAGTGTTGCCGAAGAGAGGGCTGAGGCCGAAGTCGGAGATGCAGGCATCATGGTCTGCCCGGAGAAGGATGTTGGAGGACTTGATGTTGCCATGGACAACCTTCCCTGACACATGAAGGTGTGCTAGACCCCTCGCCGCGCTTAATGCTATTCTCATCCGGTTGTCCCAATCCAGTGGTGTACGGCCGGAACCCCTGCTACCTGCAAACGTTATCACATAACACGGTTTAATTAATTGTCCAAGAATTAAAGTAATTTGTCTACTTTGAGACTGTAATTTTCATGAGCATGTGACTACACACAATGGTTTTCAAGTCATTATCTATCACTTTAAGACCATGAATGATAGGTTAGTATATATGCTAGAACTTCACAAAAAGTCCAAACTAACCAAGAAATTTGATTAGTAAGTAGATACACTTTCCATTTTACTTACTTGACTTTCTCTTAGATATATCTTAAGTCAAAAAAGCAATCTTAAAAACCCTAACCCTAATCTAATCAAACTAAAAGGTTCCTTGAATTGAAAGGAAAGGAAGGAAAACTACTCAAGGAAAAAAAGGCCATAAGGAGAGTCATAATTTCAGCATTAAATTTCACTCATTTGGAACCTCATGAAGTTTGGTGAAATAAATAATTAAAAAAAAAAATGGCAAATGAATCAATGTCGGTGGATCCATAGCTGAATTATGAAATCATGTTGCAAAAGCTTGATGGCAAAAATGTAAATATAGACAAAAAGACAGCTACAACATGGCAAGCGTAACTCTTACTCTTATTAAGAATGTTTGCTCAGAAGAATTATATGCACAAAAAAAAAAATCCCATCCCCCGGACCCTGCGCTGGTTTTAATTATTGGCAAAGCTTATTATAAAATAAAATTTCTTAAATTAATCATCCTACAATTTACTAATAAATTCCCCACCACCACCATAACCTAGGCAAATTATTATTCCAAAATACTATATATTCTTTTCAAACGAAAATTGAGAAAGGGTCATATTCAAATAGGCAAAATATCTTTGATTTTTATTTTTTGAAGCCGAAATTTGCATTAATTATTATTGGCTCTTAAAAACCCAGATAAGTCAAATAAATACACGTAGTAAATGAATAATTAATAACTAAATCATTAATGAGATGAAGAAACTGAGAAAACAGAGGAACAAGAAACTGACCGTGAAGCAAGGCCGACAAGCTTCCGTCACGCATGAAATCATAGACGAGCAATTTTTCATCTTTAGAGAAATAGAAAGCTCTTAAAGGAACCACATTTTCGTGCTTAATTTTACCCAACATTTCCATCTGCATTTCGAACTCCCTTTTACTTACCGCCACGTCTTTTAACCGTTTAACTACCACCGTTGTCCCTTCTTCTAACACGGCTTTGTACGACGTTCCGACACTGCCTTTCCCCAAAACTTCCGCCGATGCTCTCAATAAGTCCTCCAAATCGAAACTATACACCCCGCCTTCGAAGAACACTAGCTTATTCCTTTCCCCTTCCGTTGAACCTCCGGTTATATCGTCTTTCGATGACGAAGTCCCCGCTTCCGCCGGTGGAACCGCCCTTGTCGCCGCCGTGACTGGTTTCTGCTGCTTGGGTGGCCGCCGTTGCCGTTTCCGGATACAGAGAATGAGGAATAGTAATAATAAGAAGGCGATTATTGCGGCACCCACGGCAATAGCAATAATGGCGCCGGTGGAAAGCTTCTTGGATTTTTTACTTGTGGTTGTGGGTGGCATGGGCTCGGAAGGAGATGGGGCCGGCGATGGGAAAAATGGGTTACATGGCTTGAGTGGGCCACCACAAAGGCCGAGATTTCCGGCGAATGAAGATTCGGGGAATTTTGATAACGCGTCGGGGATTGAACCGTTAAGGTTGTTATTAGAAACATTGAAATCGGCCAAACCGTCGGGGTTGATACTGGGGAGAGAACCAGAAAACTTGTTGTCTTGCAAATAGAGGCGGGTCAATTGAGTCAAATTGTTGACCGCGAAAGGGATTGGACCGGTGAAATTGTTAGAGGAAAGATCAAGACGAGCCAACCGAGTTAAACGAGTCACACTGGGTGGGAACTCACCGTCGAACTCGTTACCTTGTAAATAAAGACTACGCAACAGAGTCAAATTGGCCAAGTCGGCAGGGATCTCACCGGACAACCGGTTCGCTCGGAGACTCAAAACTCGGAGGTTGTTCAACCGGCCGAGTGTATTGGGTGGAATCGAACCGACGAGTCCAACACCCGGGAGTCGGAGAGTGTAGACAAAAGAGCGGTTCGCATCGCATTCGACACCGACCCAGTCGCAAGCTGAAGAAGATGAGTTCCATTGAATCCGGTTCTCGTGTTTGGTCTGCGCAAGGAACGCAAGGAGAGCTTGCTTGTCTTGAACCGGCTCTGAGTTGACACCCAAACTTAATAATATCAGAAACGAAACCGAAAAAACACAGCCGAAATTTTGTAACATTGTGGGATTTCACGAAGGAAGAAGCAAAAACAAGAAACAACGAGGAAAAAGAATCCTCCTTTCGCTCTATCGAGCTGTTGTTTTTGTCGGCGGCTTGTAAGAACCAAAAGCCTTGCTCCGGCGAGAACCCATAAAAGAAAGAAAGAGAGAAAGAAGTTTTCTTAAGGTATCACGAGGTTACTAAAGTGAAAAAACATAAAGCTGAGTTAAAACAGAAGGGACTTAGCTTTGCTGGAAATAGTGGGAAGCGTTTTATTTCTATTTTTTTATTTTTTATTTTTCTTTTTTGTTGGTAAAGTAGAAAAGAAAAAAACAACGCTTTTCTTTTTTAATTATTATTGTCTTACTGTTTATTTTATTTGTTCTCCAACGCGAGGTTGGCAGCGCGTGGGAGTTTGGATTGCTCGTGAATGTTTCGGGAGTGATGGAAGGGAGGAGTGGGCCCGGCTGTATCCACTTTGGACTAAAGCGTCGCTTTTATACATCAGCGTATCAACTAAAGGAAGTGGACTCCACGGATGTGAAGCGCGTGGGAGGGTTTTATTGATATATGTATCTTTTGTTTTTTCTTTGGAGGACTCGGACTCTCAACTCAAGAAACGGGTATGGCCCATGGGCTGAGAAAAACCTGATCCTATTGGATAGGCCTGGCAAGTAAATAAAAAAGCCTAGCTGGATTTCTGGCTCTCTGATTTTTAGCTTTTCACGGTTGGAGATTCATCAGACGGTGATGTGGGTTTTATCAGTTGCTGATGACATTGTTTGGTTGGTGTCATCAATGGTAACCTCTCGACCGTCTGATTGATGTAAGATTATGATAGGACCGGCTCCTTTTTTTTACCGTACTTGGTTTGCAGTTTGACCAAGTAAGGGAGAGTTTGCCGATTGCTGACATGTGGCAATAGCTTATACAAATTGCTTGATTGTAAGGTACATTGGCTGGCTAATTTTAGCTGGAGATTGTTGGGGCGCTAACTGTTAATAAGTTTACCAATTACTCAGAGAAATTAAGAGGCAATCACATTTGGCATTTTTCCTTCCTTCACCACCATTTTCTATTATTGCTTTTGTATAGTTTTCCTCATTTTGTATTTAAGAACTTACTTTAGGCTTATACATTGCCTAGAGGGAATTTAATTGATTAAACTACCATTTTCCCTATTGAAGTTGTAGCGTTTGGATGTTTTGTCCCATAAACTTTAAATTTGGACATTTTGCTCACTGAATTTCAATTTTGGGACGTTTTGTCCCCTCAACCTAACGCTATTGTCGAACCGTTGACGTGGCATTGCCACGTGGCATTACCACGTGACATTGCCATGTCAAACCAACCCGACCCACGTGGCGTTGTCATGTCAGACCAACCCGGCCCACGTGGCATTGTCATGTCGGACAAAATCAATGATGTGGCAATGCCATGTTAGCGGTTTGACGGTGCCGTTAGGTTAAGGGGGCAAAACATCCCAAAATTGAAGTTCATGAGCAAAATGTTCAAAATTGAAATTCAGAAGGCAAAACGTCCAAACGCTACAAATTCAAGGGGAAAATATAATCTAGACGAATTTAATTAGTTGAATTGTTTAAAGTAGGAAAGGTAGGATGGATTTGATAAAGATCTTATATTCTGTTTTAGTATTTTATTAATTGAATTGTTTAGAGTTTAAATCTCCATGACAAGAAGTTTAATATTCTATCCACAGACTACGCTATAATTTATCATGTTGTGTTCATTCTTGTAACTTTTTTTAAGCCTTTTAATCATGGAGTATTAGATCTCTGAATATTTCGAAGCCAAATTATATCGGACTCCAAACAGTAATAAATTGTCTCATCACCTCTTAAGAAGTATCAAACTCATTTTACTCGACACAACATATATTAATGACAAAGAAAGGAGCGCCTAGCAAGTAGCAAAGAGATTACATTTTTTAAAGACGTGTATGCATGTATCAATGATGACTTTTAACGTCAAGTTTTAGTAATTCAATTGAGTGATTTCTAATATTTCTATACAGCTCATTTGATTTAATTTATTTAATTTAATTAAATAAAAGCTCATTGAATATACAATTAGGCAGTTTAAGTTTCTAAGTATAACAAAACGCATGTTTTGAATTCCATTACCTTTCATCAGCTTTGCAAGGAAAAAGAATTTGTAAAATACTTTTGAGTAATAATAAAATATATAATGCTATCACTATATGAGTATAACTGTCTTAATTTAATATTTTCTTATTTTGTCTTCCATTAATTTAATTTTTGTTCTAAAGAATTTGAATTCTATTACTTTTTCAACCTTTTGGCCAGCAAACAATTTTCATTCATCTAACCTTCTCCCAATTAAAACTTTTAATATGAGCTTAATTATCTTTTGCTCCTAATTTTTTTGTACTTATATGTATGGTGTCATCAATCAAATTCTATAAAATGGAGCACATTAAAAATTTAAAATATAATGATAGTAATGGCTTCCATGGGTAGAGAAAAGTTGAGCTGAGAGAGCAAAGGTAAGCAATGATGCAATGGGAGAAGGTAGTGTGGGATCCTAATTCCTAAAGTTAGAGGTAAGAGGCTCCTCTCCTTTAGCATGTGCTACAGCATCATCATTCTTTTAACGGCCAAAAAAACTTTAGTAGGAAAAAATTTTCAATAATTCATTTCCAATAAAATGAATATGGTTCAATGGCTGGCAAGAGCAAGTTATGATTTCTTAGTGTTATTTATTTATTTATTGAAATATGAAGTTATACATTTGAGTAAATAGTTATGTGACGTAGATATTGGACTCTTCTCCTGATAAATTCGAGGTGAAAATCGGAAAACTGAAAAGAAAGATACATACTTTTCTTTTGATATATTTACAAGTTAAACTTGTTCGAGTCGGGTTGCCCCATTATGGGGATAAAGCTCTCTTAACAATGATTTTCTCCATTCACAAGACTCAAACTCGAGATCTTACTTAAAAGGAACAAATGCCAAATCACTTGAATCAGAAATATAAATACTTAATATGATATGTTCCACTAGGGAAAAGGCCTCTTACTTATCCAATTTATGGATTGAAGTCTTTGTGTTGATGATTTGAATTTTCAAAAATGGTTTTTACATTTGTGTTTGAAAGGGAGGTGTCAGATACTTAGAAGTCAATGGCCTTAGTGTGGAAATGAGGAAACATGTCCTCTTCAAATTTAAATTTGTTTGAATGTTGATACAGCTATTCTATGAAGACTAAGTTCACCTATATAAAATGAGTACTACACATTTTGAATTTTATTACCAATTAAAACTAGTAGTTTGACTTCTATTTAAAAAAAAAATATAGTAGCTTGACAAATGGGAATGGTGCATATGCTTTTTTTTTTTGAAACATATGCTTTTTTTTTTGAAACATATGCTTTTTCCATGATTGGGGATGTGAGGATTTTGAGTGATTTTTTTGGAACAAATTTTGAGTGATTTATACTATACTTAAAAATAATTTCATACATCAGTTATATATAAATCCACTTATTACTTGATCCAACTACATGTTGGTAGAATTTACCCAATGTTACTATATTAATCCTATCAAAACATAATGTTGCTATGTTAATTGAAATTTATAACCATTAATGTTAGGAAGAAATATAGAAGGCTTTAATAGAGATTAGAAGTTTTGAATTCAGGTTGTTGGATTTAAAGTCAAGTGTCCTGACCACTGACTAGTAGGCCATGGAACCATGCATCTAATGTTTATACAGAAAGTACCACTACCATGTCTATTGCTATATATAATTTTTTTTATAAATAAATTTCGAGATAAATAAGCCTATACTATACTTGAATTATGCACTCAAGATTAAAATCAGCGAACGATCACTCGAACCTAAAATCTTAAGCATGAGACTTATAAAGATGACTAAACTCGTAGATTAAAATTTTAAGCCAAGACTAAAGATGGCTAAACCCGTGGACATAAGTAGGGGTGTAAGTGATACAAGACTATTTGCAAGTTACTTGAGTTCGACTCGAAGAAAATTCGAATTCGACTCGATCACTGTTGAGCTGAGCTCGAGTTCAGATAGCTCGAGTATCGAATCGAGCCGAGCTCGAGCTTGGGGATGCTTGATTTTAATATTTAATTAATTAAAATATTACCTATATATATTTATCGAGCTCGAGTTCGAACTTGATATCAAATTCGAGCTCAAGTTCGAATTTAACTAAAAATAATTTTTTTGAATTTTTTAATTAAATATCGAATCTATCGAGACGAACTCGATACTCAAGTCGAGCCGAGCTTAAATAGCTCACTCTACTCGACCCGACTCAACTCAATTACACCCTTAGACATAAGTAAATAGATCGGCTGGTGGTGGACAAGTTAGTCAAAGACATATTGCTAATTCACAGATTAAGCCAAGCCATTGGTTTACTGCCATGGAAGAAGTATTGCTTTACTCATTGTTTAAGATTTAATTACCTAAATAAAAACAAAATATATGATTTTGTCCTAGCTGGAGAGTCATGCCGATTGAATTCTTAATTTGTAGCCCATAACATAACATAAAAGAAATAGTAAAAAACTGTTGGGCCTGCTGCAATTACAAGCATAAATTTAAAAGGACCCTGTCAACCAATGATAATTGGCACACCTGCTCTTCTCTCAATTTGTCCCCACTTGAAATAATGCCTTTGCCTTCTAGAAAAAACTTCCATAATTTTTTTTTCTCTTTTTTTTTGGTTGTTTCCTCCATTTCTTCCCAGCTCTATGAAGAATTAACATATAGTACTTTAAAATGATCAAAATTCAATTTTGCCTATAAAAACATGGTCCCAAATTCAATCATTTATCAGACAAAAATCTAATGATCATGTGGTTAAGTAACAAACATACATAATTTGATTATTAAGCAACCTTATCATCACTATAAGATCTTACAAACATCAACAACTTCTCAATTCTATCTTCTATCCCATTTTCACATCATTGGGTAGTATTTGGCTTTGGAAAATTGGAATTTACACTTTTACAATATGAATCACTTTTGGGAATGCAAAAAAACAAGATCATTGATTTTTGAGGTTTAGACATGAATCACTTCTGTCTAAATTATAAACTAATCATGTCTTGACATGACTTCTGCATTACTTATTTTATGTATATAGTACTATATAATTCATGATCATCCAAACTATACTTATAAATAATTATCTACCTACAATTTCTTCTTCTCCCCCCCCCCCTTTTCCTTGCTAATCAATCTTATTTAATCTTAATAAGCAAAAGATATTAATTAATTGTTCATCATCATTTGATTATGTTTGATCATATCAACATATAATATGATAATTTTTTTTTTCATTTCAATAAATCTACAACTCTTTTTACAAAATTTTAAAGAGGGAGCTTTGTATTTCATCCTGCAGAGAAAAAGGTGATGAAGATGAGAATAATCAGATTAAAATTCACATTAAATGGGTGAGTGGTATAATCAAGGGGATTAGAGATGGGGAAAAGTAATTAAAGAAAAATAGAAAATGTTTGAGCACCATTAAAATCAGGCCCAAGGCTCATTAGTCTCACAAGAGGTCTACCAAAGCTTATTGGCCTCCTATATAAGGTAAGGCTAAGGTATCGTCTCTGATTATGTTCCATTCTATTCCATTAGTTCTCATACTCTCACACTCCTTCGTTAAGAATTCTACTGATTTGAGCATCGGAGAAAGTCTCTCAGTGTCCAAAGAGATCACTCTCTCATTCTCAAAGTTGTATAATTAATGTTATATATATGCTATAGCTATAGTACTAGTATTTGATAAGGATGGCATTGAGGAACAGCAGAAAATTTTGAGTAAGAGTTGTTACGTTCAAGAAAAGAAAAGCAGTTAGCCCAACCCTCAAGCTACGCTCTACGGCATAGATACAAATTAAAAGAGTTTGAATCGCATTCATTTTCAGTGCAGGCTTCCACCGCATCTTATCAAACGGTGCAATATTTTCGTTTTTTTTTTCATTTATTCTCATCTCACAGTATATGGGTCCGTTTGATCCAGTTTATTTAACATGTTATCTACTGAAAAAATCTTAAGCTGGGCTAAACGGAAAATCCAGAAGTACTCTCCAGAAGTGTTTTTTAGTTGTACTCTCCAGAAGTGGTTTTTAGTTGTTTTTGAACTAAAAACCAGAAGCTCTAAATTGAAATTTTTTCCAGAAACACTTTTTTAGAAGAGCTTTAAGTTAGGTCAAACGGACACTATATACTCATCATCTTTATTTTTTTAAAAAAAAAATTTTCAAAACACATAGATATGAAAATGATGAATATATAGATGTCAAAAGAATTTGGAAGCCTTCACCTTCATTTTACCATTAAATTACAATCTACTAGATCGAGCACATTTATGTTCTCTTTTACTCTTTTCTAATTATAGAATCAAAGTTGTGATATTTAATTGCTAGGACAGAAAGTGACACTTTCACAATTAAGTTACTAATTAAGGTTTAACGTATATATATAATTGTCTTTTTTTCATTTTTTAGTCTTAAACGCATCTTTTCCTTAAAATAGTGCTAAAATTTGATTAATGGCAAGTAAGCAGTCCACATAAACTATATATATAGTAAAGGAAGAAAAATGCCAAATTTAACATTCTTTTAGTGCTTGAAAATGAAATTAAAGGCAAATTCATTTGGCATTCGAATGTTTAATTCAAGTGATTACTGCATACTCCTTCACTTCATTCCATAAATAAGAATTCCAATCCATTATTTAATTCCGAAAATTAAAAAAGAAATAATAAGGCAAATTCATTTATAAGTCCAACAGAAACCAACCTCATAAAATTATAGTAGTCTTTTCTCAGCGTATGGTGGGGTGGAAATCTGACGAGTAAACGAGCTCCATATAATTGTCAAAATTGAATTAAACCATACTAATAAGCCAAAATAAAACTAAATATTTGCTTCAATCTCTATAAAAAATATACTATACTCCACTAACAAAGGGAAAAATAGCTTTATCTTTACATGATGAAATGAAATGCATTGCCCTCAACATTTTTGAAGAAAGCATTTGTAGAATTGCCAAAAAAATTCCTTTCGGAGTGGCGAGTGGCGACATGGCTCCCTTTTGAATTTTGAGTAATCACGGTCAAGGTAGCAAAATAAAGCAATAGAGAGTTCGAGCAATACAACCAAAAGGGTTAAATGTTCAAATAAGGGTTCAGCGTTTGAGAAAATGCTCAATATTAAAGGAATTATCATTAAAAAAAACTCAAATTAGGGCTCAATAATGCAAAATTGTCTCAATTAAGGGCCTCCCGGCAACATTAGGCCCTGGTATGAGTATTAATTAAGCTTATAAAATTGACGGCAGGCCCTTAATTGAGTCAATTTTGCAACATTAGGTCCTAATTTGAGTTTTTTTTAATGATAGACCCTGATTTGAGCATTTTCACAAATGTTGGGCCCTTAATGAGCATTTAGCCAACCAAAAGTATAGAGCAATATAGATAGCTAGCCAGTGGGTAAAGCATGAAACTTTAGACTTTCTCTTGTCATATTCATGACCAATCTTAGATAACCAATAATTCATAAGTGTTTCAATATATTCAATACATTTATGAGTTTAGGGTAGCCAAAATATGAAGAAAATTTCACTTCTTGACTTGTTGTGGTTTGGAGAGTCCAAACTCCAAATTAAAGTCGACCGAGTGGTGGATCATCATCGAGCATGGGGGAATTTGCACGTGAGGTCGTACTCAGCAGTCAGCACCGATTTTCATCATCCACAAAAACAGAAAAAACCCATATGTAACAAGTTAAAAAAAAAAATGGGAATCGTTTATTATTTTTTTTTTTATGATCATTAATTCTTCCTTTTGGCCTTTACTATCTTGGAGCCATGCAAAGAGACTTGAGTTTTTAGCCCATTAGACGACCTTTAAATCCTCACTCTAGTAAGCAGCAGCCATGGTGATGTCAGGCGGTTTGGGTAATGGAATCCAATTGAATTTGGGATATTGGCCATCCCATGTTTACTATATACCCACCTAGATCTAAGCATATCCCGCATTTTATTCTATCTTTTTTTCCATCTAAACATGTAGGGACTTTTGCCAATCATGTTCTTACTTTCGGTTTTTTTAGGTTTACATTACAAACAAAGATTTTTACTTACTAGAATGGGGAATTTGAGAACTACTGACAAGCTAGGAATACCAAATTAATAGGTTGTATATTTCATTGCTTGTTTTGGGCCAAATAAGAATACTGTAATTCTGTAAAGCTTGCCTCATAACTGTGGGCTTAGAATTTTCCATGTTAACCTTTACCAAGCCTATCCGAGTTAGAGTTCTAGCCACATAATCAGTGTTGACGGTACCGAATCGACCATGAATCTGGTTCCGTTGTACATATGGGTCTTGTTTAGTGTATCGATTCACTATTATTTGGACCGGTACATTGGTTAAACGGAGCCTTAAGTGTAATCTTTGTTTCAATCGATGCTCTAATAATCTCATTTGTACAATACATAATATGATCTGTACAGTGTAATCTCATATGTACAGTACTTAAACAATGTCAATCGCACCCATATCACACCATTCTACTAAACGCACCCATAGAATGCGGGTCAATGGACCGGTCAAAAATTGGAAATTGAACCCGATTTGAGCAGGGAAAACTGAATTTAAATAATATTTTAATATAATTTTTTTTGAAATAATTTATATTTAAAATTAATAGTTTTTTTTTATAATCTTTTAACAAAACGATCGGACTAGCGATTCAACCGTAAACCAGCTCAATTGAATTTGAATCGAATACGTCAATTGAATTTCAATCCGGGATTCACTGTCCGGTCCGGTTTTTTTTAAATTGCAAAAGCAATCGAGTATTATATTTTTTTATTATTGATTATCAAGTTTAATCAAGCAATTTCAAGTATTTTGATATTTAATTATCTCGAGTTCTAGACATAAAACTCAATTGAATTTGAATCGGGTTATTAGCAGGGTTTTGTAAGTGTCAAGAGGATGTCGCCTGGCCCAACTCAACCCAATTTTTCCAGTTCCACCACCCTCTTGAGTAATAGGAACCTGCCAAGGTTGATTTAATTTCATTTCGAAAGCTATACCATTAATTAATAAATCTCCCTCCATATCTTTGTGTTGCTTTTTCATGTTATCCCTAAAATGGGCCAAAAATCATTGAAAGATTTCTTATGGGATCGAATTGCATATCTTACCTGGATAATGTTCTTGCCTTGCACTAATCCGCACAGACAAACTGTTGCTGCCTAGGTTAACATAGCCAACGAATCGCCCATCCATTGCTACTGCCAAATGACTTGAAACCAAATGCTATAGTATAGAATGTGCTTTAACATAGCTGGATACGATCGATAGTTGACTAGTCACAAAATTTATATATAGGATTTGAGATTTAGTGATTTATAACATATCCCATTGTGATTTTTTGAGTCAATGTCACCAATCATTTCTTGCAAATATAATCTTTCAATTCTCTCAATTCCATTGATGGAGGGTTTTTCCTTTATAATTTCGCCACTTTCATGGAGCTGTAGCATATGCATGTGCTAATGTTTATTAAATCATCATCTTTATTCTCAAAATCTCTCTTGTGCTAACCTACTAGTGCTTGAATTGTACTAATTGTCCAATTGAGATGCTTCTTGCTAATTATTAGTAATAATTAATTAAGGTTAATGTACAATTTGACCCTCAAACAATCCTCAAAAGGACAATTTGGGTTTGAATTTGAACAGAATTTATCATGTTCATGCCTAATTAGTGTCAGCGAGTTGAACACCGAAATTTTCAAAAATCAAAGTTCGAGAATCAAATTGTCTGAAGTTGAAGTTATGGGTGAAAATTTTCTTTTGGGGAATAATTCAAAGGCCAAATTTATAAATTAAACCAATTAATCATCCACCCAGGCTTGGTCTAGTAGTTGTTATATATATCCTCTTAGAGAAGGATTAAGGTACTTCACTTTCCTACCCTTTACAGCATATGAACATCATAGGTGAAGATGGTAATCACTCTTAAATCATCAATCATTGAGGCCAGCTATAGTTTGCTAAGCTGCAACAAGATCTAAAACCCTGGTGATATGGTTCTTTAATTTGGGAAATATGATTAGTACCTCAAAAGCATTTTTCTAATAAGCTTCTATTGCCATGATTTCCCTATTCAAAATGTTTAGCTAGAAGTACTCTATTTTGAACCACTATAACTAATCATCATTAATTCAAACTTTCTAAATAGCTGTCTTAATTATATATATAATCATAAAGGAAGCAATTTAGTTACTGATGTATAATTCTCATTTTAGTGACACATAATTACAAGTAGTCAGGAAATGGAATCTGCATTTGACAAATTGAAAGGGCCAAAATGGAAATACAAATTCCAGGCTATAAAGCACTAGATTAGCAATTTAATTAAGCATAAGCAAATGGAACATGGATCATGGATGGTCAGTTCAACATAGGTTTTGGTTATGATTCACAAGATTTGTCTTTACAATTGTCTTAGCTGGGGAACTGAATTATGTCTCAAGCACACCCTGGAAAAGATGAACAATCAGATTAAAAAGCCTGAAACTCTAGAGAGGAAGAAATGGAAAAACAGAAGAGAAAGCACTCAGAAGTAAGGACCCCAAAAAGATGAAAAGGAAAACACAAGAAAAAGTTCAAACTTATATATATAATAAAAAAAAAGTTAGAAATGAAAATGCTTGTTCAATGGAAAGACAAATGAATAATTGAAAAGGGCTCCACTGATTTGGGTTCAAAGGCAGGCCTGCTGGCTGCCATGAATGGATAATGTTGAGCAGAGCAAGCAATGGAGGAGGTTTAACTCTTTGCACAAAGAGGGGCCAACATTTTTAAGTGTCTTCTTTGTTTTTCTGGTCACCATTCTTTCATGGACATGGGAAGATACATCAACAAAGTCTTTGTCTGCCAAAAGGCTTTGACAAATTTTCACAAAATCTATATTATGGAAAATGCATGTATTTGGTAGAGTTAGAGAGATAATCAAGCAAATAGGAGGCTTGTTTTTTCATTGTTGATCTCTTCTTCATTTTTTTTTTGAAAAAAAAGTTTAGGAGCAAAGCTACATTATCTCCAAGGTGAGGACAAACCGCCGACCCAGTTTGAGATTTATGGGCTTTTCAGAATTTATAAATTGTCATATTCAAACCTAGATGGGGTGCACGAGGTGTCCGAAATCTAAACCACAACCACTTGTGCATACGTGCAAGTTAGGAACAAGGTGGCTACCCCATTTCCAAGGTCAGGACAAACTGCCGACCCAGTTTGGGATCTAAGACCCATCTCTTCTTCTATTTAAGTACCCTTAAAAAGCTGTTGGGTTGGAACTTTTCAGCTCTAATTATCTGATTGAACATCTCCATGACTGCATGGGCCCTTTGGCTAATCAACCCCTGAAACTCAGTGCCACAATTGGACATGAAGTCTGCAAAAAAGTTGCAAACATAAAAAAAATTAGTGTTGAGTAAATTCAGACTGGTATTTGCCCAAATAATTTCAAGAAAAATACAAGTCTGCTCAGTCCCTCATTGTCTTTTCCTGTCGGATCAGCCCACCTGAGTTTTACACTGTTTCAGTTTTGGGCTTCATTTTTCTGATACCCATTTCTTTTAACTTGGTTTAAAAATGTATTCGTGTCATGAATGGGCTCGTAGACCCATAATGAATTCTTGGGTCGAACCATGCAAGAATTATTTCATTTTGTGCTGATGTTCTTGTTCTATCCCATGAAGCAGCAAAGAAAGTAGGATCCGGCTCCTCTTCATTCTAAGATGCTTACACGTGTATTTTAACAAAATGAAAGGGTAAGATTTCTTTAAACAACATACTTGATGTAACACAAGATTTTACTCTCCTCCTTGTCAACAGGAAAAAAATAAGGATATATATCTGATATCCAAGAAAGGAACATCATTCAAGCCCACTTTGGGTGCAAGAAAGTCAATAATAATAAATTAACACTACTAATTTTTTTTTTATTAATACTAATATACATGCAAGATTTAAGGCAATTAAAAGATTTGAGAAAGATCAACCTGGCCAAAAGCAATGAAACAATGAAAATCCACCACAAAAGGATAATTATTAGTGAATCATAATCACGAAAAAAGTTCATGGCTAGAAATCTAGTATTTGGGTCATGACTCTTTTTGATGGTTACAGCTCCAAGCCTCAAAAGAAGCGGGAGAGTTGAGAGTTTCACAAAGTTCATGCAAACGACAACAGACAAATCAGGAGTCAGCAACACAGACATCAGAGCCAGCAAGCAACCAAGTTGATGTGTTAAACCAGGATTTTGGATTACCCACAATCTCATTTTCTTGAATATGTGTGGTTCATTGGTTTACACGACATCTTCATTATTACATCGACATATCCATTTGCCCCCCTGTTAACTATTTTGGACTGTAACGATCCTAGCTAGTGGCTAAAGAAAAAAAGGGCATCACTCCAAAAACGAAAAACCCCCCCTTCACTCTCAACGGATAGAATCAAAATTTGAAAACTTCTGAACCCAAACCCACTTCTAAAACCCTCACTTCTTTTCTGGGTTCAAGATGGCGTCTTTGTCTAGATTTGTTGCCAAAAGTTGTAGTTTACATACAAATGATTGTGTTTATAGAAGACCTCGGCCTTTGATTCCTGCAATAAGGTTACAAGCGGCTCATTTGGGTATGTCTTGTTTGTGTTTGATGATTGTTTTCTGGGTTTTTTTTTATAGTTGCTTGTTTTTATCTCAATATGGGGTAATTTGTGGCCTTATTATATTATATTATAGTAATTGAATTGAGTATGAATCTTCAGATGTTAGAGTTGGAATTTCTGTGCCTGAGAATGGAAAAGGTTTGGCAATTCATAGCAAGCAAATTAGTCCCCTTGTTGCTCTTGGAGCCCCTTCCTCGATCATTCCAGCTTCAAGGTAGTTTTTGAGATCAAAGTGTTTTTTTGATTTAATTGAATTTCTTTCATACAAAACACAAGAGTGCCTTTTTGGGTGTTACCGTGCCAAAGAAAGATTACCGTGAGATTGCCGTGCCAAAGAAGCAAAGCATCGCTAATCAGAGGATGATTGTATTGCAGTATGGCTTGCTTGTTTTGTTTTATAAATAGAGTATATTTTTTTAACTCTTGCTCCCTAGTTTGCTTGGTAAAATCCTACTTCTCTCTGCCACCATTAAGTTGCTTTTTCTGACTTAAATATATGAGTTTGAAATTCCCTGTTTCCTTTTTTCTGTTGCCCCTTCACCAATGGCTATAGTACACTGACTTTGCTACCTGTTAATCTCATTTTTTGGCTCCGATATTCATGATCTTGGTTGCTAATGAGAGGCACTCTTTAGATTTGGTATATATGATTTCCCATTTTGTGCATTTTTACAGTACTAAAAAATGGTGTGATCTTTATATCCAGGAATGTCCAAGTTAAGTGCAGTGCTGCAGCAAATGTATCTGGAGATATTCCTACGCCAAGTGGCATGAGTCAGTATGAGAGAATAATTGAAACTTTGACAACACTTTTCCCTGTTTGGGTGTGTGTTTAATTTTGTCAGTGTATTTTATTCGAACTCTAGTGGTTTATCTTTATTTTTTCATTAATAACTCTAACTCAATGGACAGGTTATTTTAGGGACTATTATTGGCATCTACAAGCCAGCTGCGGTAATTTTTAGTACTCTGCTGCTGTTAGTGACTGATGATTCTTTTACTTGCTGAGCTAACCATTAATTCCCTCTTAAAGGTAACATGGTTAGAAACAGATCTTTTCACTCTCGGCCTAGGTTTCCTCATGCTTTCAATGGGATTGACATTGACCTTTGAGGATTTCAGACGCTGTCTGCGGAACCCATGGACTGTAAGAGGCAAAATATTTGTTTATGAGTTAGTAGACCACTGATAAAACAAAAATTATCCTGTTTCAGAATTACATGATTAAGAGTATTAATTTTCAATCTTGCAGGTAGGTGTAGGATTTCTTGCTCAATACTTAATCAAGCCTTTGCTAGGATTTGCCATTGCAATGGTAATCAAAATTTGCTTTTGCAGCAATTCCTCATTTCTGGCTAGTTGAGTTCTAGTTGTTGGGGAGATAAACTTCATTTTCATAACAAGAAGACAGGACACTCTACTTATGAACAATGGTGTGCCTTAGTATTATTCGATTTGAGTTCTAGAATACTGGTAAAACTTGTGTGCAATTAATAGATTGAGAATTCTCCCACTAAAGAGGTTGGCTTAAGACTGCTGAAAATACAATATATATTGTCCAAAATTGGCCTTTTGAGAATAAAGTCAACATAATATAGATTACTCTGTGTAGTATTGTAATTTATGTGCATCATAATTCTTTCTAGTAGGTTTGTATGAATAAGTGAATGCTGAAACTATGTATGTGATTTTCAGACTCTAAAACTCTCTGCTCCACTTGCAACTGGTCTTATTTTGGTCTCCTGCTGCCCAGGTGGTCAGGCATCAAATGTTGCAACCTATATATCTAAGGGGAATGTAGCACTTTCTGTTCTCATGACAACGTAAGATCAAGCTGCGTCTATGCAGCTTAATGCTTTTATTAGACATAGTAGTTTTGTGATCTTTTACTTAAGTAATAAAACTTTTGTTTATTTCATTTGGTATTCTGTAAATTTAACTCTGTCTCTCTCTCTCACACACGCACACACTAAGTCCTAAGGGAAAGATAAGCTATATTGACTATGAAAGGTTTTTCCAAAGGTCTGTTCCAAAATAAATAATATTTGTCAGCAGGACTGTTCATTTATTTGTGTTTTCAAGGTAAAAGAAACAAGTTGTGACAGAACTAACTAGAGTTTGTTTGTATAAATGTTCGGTTGACAAGTCTACTTAGACAGTTCAATCTTCACAGTTTCTGGAGGCTGGACAACTTGAAAAGGGAAAAGAAAAAATAATCGCATGATTATCTTTAGCATAGGATTATGGCCACTTTTTTCTTTGGTCATGTCCTGTATGAATCAAATGATAGCAAATGTGACAACTTACCTCAAACATGCTTTAATTTTGTATTTAAGGAAGCATAATTTATAGCATAATGGCTTTAGACATTCTGAACATTTTCAGCACATTGATTTAATGTATTTTTGAGTTCTCCAATTTCCTCTGCTATTTCTGCAGGTGTTCAACTATTGGAGCAATAATTATGACACCACTCCTCACAAAGCTTCTTGCTGGTCAGCTTGTTCCTGTTGATGCTGCGGTATGTTTATTCTAATCTGATGATTGCCTTCATAAATAATTGGAAAATATACGGCTTATTAGCCTTTTGCCCCATGAACTATAGCGTCAAGGACATTTTGCCTCCTAAACTTCAAATCGTGACAACTTGTCCCCTGTATTTCCAAATTCAAGAAAATTATCCCCCTGAACTTCCTAAATTCAAGACAACTTACCTCCTAATGGAGGGGGCAAATTGTCCTAAATTTTGGAAGTTCAGGGGGTAAATTGTTGCGATTATAGTTTAGGGGGAAAAGTGTCTTTAGCCCCATAGTTCAGGTGGAAAAAAGGCTAATAAGCCGCAAATATACGAATCATGAAGCAACTGATAGTGGGGAGTGCACCCTTAAGGCCACCTGGGTTAGACCAGTTGGTAAAGGAGCAGAGGGTTCAATCCTTGTGGCCTGTGGGATGTAGGTGATGCGAGGGTTGTACCCTTGGCTGATAAGGGGATTGTGTGATACCAGTAACTGTATTATCAAGAAGAACATCATGCATGAGACCCGCTGATATTGTAGAAGTCAAAGTTGTTCCACCCCCGCGCCCCCTCTTCTCCTTTTTGTGGCCTAAGTGCAATTCATAGTAGTTAATTGGTGTTACACTTATTCTGGGACTGGCATTATGGCATACAGAAGAATAGACCTGCCTCTTTGATTTCTGTTTTAAATTTTTGGGACCATTTGTCCACCAAAACATCAAGCAAAACCCGTATTGATTTATTATAAATTTACAAGTTATAGACACCATATTACTTAGTGTGACAGAAATAATAGAATGAAAAGAGAGAGGGCTAAGATCTCAAAGTGTCATCTACCTTGGTATAAAATATAGCACACCACCTTCAATATGGTGATTGTACTAATGGAACTAATATTGTTTCAAAAATCTTTGCAGGGCCTTGCCATTAGCACTTTCCAAGTTGTATTAGTACCAACAATTGTTGGAGGTGAGAGAGATTTATTATCTTATCTGTTAATATGTTTTTTGAAGAACTTTTATCTGTTAATATTGGTTGCACACCAATTATCATAAATGTAATAGATCTTGACATTGATCATATAATTATAATGTTTTCTATGGCAGTCTTGGCAAATGAATTCTTTCCCAAATTCACTTCAAAAATAATCACAGTGACTCCTTTAATTGGAGTTATTCTCACAACTCTACTTTGTGCGAGCCCTGTAAGTTCTCAGGATACTTATGTTAAGCTTTAACATTCACATTGGACTTCTATTGAAAGCTTTGTTCTACATAAAGAACTAATATTGATTTTTTTTTTAATAATAAGATTGGCCAAGTGGCAGAAGTCTTGAAAACCCAAGGAGCTCAGCTAATACTTCCTGTCGCTGTCCTACATGCTGCTGCTTTTTTCCTTGGTTACTGGATGTCAAAAATATCATTTGGTGAATCCACTTCTAGGACCATCTCCATAGAATGTGGAATGCAGGTTGGCATTTCTTCATTACTATAAAGACATAAGAATTCTTAGACGTTGTAGGTAGCTAAAGCAAGTCTTTAACTGATATTTGACATTTTCTTGGATTTTTATTATGCTATATTTCTATGCTTACAGTTACTGGGAATGGTAAACACTTTGATATCTTCATTATACAGAAACCTTTGTTTTTACTTTCCTTGTATTGTAACATTGCAAGACGTAACTCACATCTCCAAATGCATTTCTCTGAGGATTCTGTTTTCTTTTACCTAATTAATTTCTACAGTATCTATTATTTCATCATCAGCACCTGATATGCTTGGTTCCTGCATTCACATTCACCCAAGAAGAAGTAAAAGTTTCTTAAAGCCCTGAATACAACTGTCTTAGACTCTTAGTCTCTCTTGGCTCTGTAGTCTGTAGTCCAAACATGGTGTAGTTATACCCTATTATTAAGCATGCAAACCTTTTATAAGCAACTGTTCTGTTTGGATGTCCCTTGGAAGGCTTTGTCTTGTCCTTTTGCTCATACCTGATGGTATATTTAATAACTTGATTAAGATGTGCTAAGTAATTTCATATTCTGTTTTCTGCAGAGCTCTGCACTTGGTTTCTTACTTGCCCAGAAACATTTTACCAATCCCCTCGTAGCCGTTCCTTCTGCTGTTAGCGTCGTTTGCATGGCGGTATGATACTTCTTGCACTCAGATTTCGATTCTCTTTCCTACAAACCCTACATTGCATATTACTAGAACTTATGTTGCACCTTTAAAGTGACATTCTCTTCCTTGCAGCTTGGTGGGAGTGCTCTTGCTGTGTTTTGGAGGAACCAACCGATTCCGGTGGATGACAAGGATGATTTCAAGGAATGACAAGTTTCTTCACCTCTATTAAATAATTCTTAATGTGTTTTCTGTTCTTTTAGCCAATTTTTAGTAGCTCATGGATCATGTCAAAGATGTTTCTAAGTTTCTGTCATATACTTGCTCTATATATACTTTAAGAATTAGCCCCAAAATCTGGGACTTTAATTTTGTAGAAATAAATGAAAATTAGATTCTGGACATAGCGATCTTGTTGGGTGTTTGATCCAACTAATATGGATTCTGGCCCAATGCAGTGCACACATGGCTCTCACAAAAAATAAATAAATTAAATAAATTTAAATATCAAAATTGAAAGAAAAAAAACCCATTGTATTGACACTTTTTTGTTTTTCTACAAGGAGAAACATTTTTCTTAACAAAGAAAAATAGTGCATAAGAATCTTCTAATCATGACAAATTATTATATAGTGAAATGTGTATCATGCAATGTCCAATCAATATACATATATTACCTAATTTCAACCTAATTATACACATGACCTTAAATCAAAAACTTAAAAGTAAAATTGAAAAAAAAAAGAACTTATTGAATAGATGTCGGCACCTTTAATCTTCAAATAAGTCGGCTAATATTATTATTAGTCTACTAATATTAGTACAAAATGCTCCTAAAAAAGAAAGAATAGAATTAAAAAAAAAGACAAAGAAAGTTCTTGTTTTTAACGTTGGAGTAGTACTTTTGTTTTGTTTGTACTCTTTTTTTTTTTGGTTCAGGTTTTTGTTTGTACTCTTTGATAGTACATATATTATCCACACCAATACACATTTAATACACATTTATGAAGAATAGTAGCATGTGTTAAAACACATTATGCATATTGATTGATGTCGGCATATAGAACCATAAAACATTTATTTTGAGCAAAAATAAAACATTTATAAAGTCTTTTTTTTTTTTGCCTCAAAACATTTATAAAATTACAATTATACTCAAAGAACATGTAATTACATTATTATTATTAGGGTAATTATTTGATACACCGGCGGTGTAAATTTTGGATTTCACAAGCGGGTTGTGGAGTTGACACATGTCCATTTTTTTAATTAATTAAGTTTTAAATATTTCAATCTAGTCCCTAGAGGACACATGTCACCCTTCAGGATCCGCTTGTGTAGTCTGCTAAACTCCACCACCGGTGTATTGTATAATTTGCCTAATTATTATTACAATTTTTCATACAAATGTTAAATATTTATGTCAAATTATCAACACTTACCGAGTTGGATTGAATAGAAAGAATTTGAATTAGATTCTCTTTAAAATAATGTCTCAAATTTTAATTTTTTAAATAAATAAAATAGATGTCAAGAAAATACATACGCCAAATCCCCACAAATTACTTTTATTATAATATATATATATACTGGTAAATTAAATTAAATTGTATAGTAGTATATTTCAAGAAAAGGAAAAGTTGGAATAAATTAAAATAATTAATGCACCCTCTGCAACAATTAATCTTCTGACACAAGTAGTACTTCATCAAGGAAGAATATTAAGAATACTAAAAGGAATAATAAAACTAATACTCCTATCATTATTATACTAATAATTAATAACTAATTTAATCATAAAACTGCCAATATGGGCTTAAAAAATAAAAAGGTTCTTGTAGGAAAGGTTAATACCACACAATCTATTTAGTATTTCAATTTTTTTTAATAACTTTTTTTTGTCTTTGATCTTTGTTCTTTGTTCTTTATTATTCTTAAAAATTTATATTAAAATACTTGTTTGTAGCAAGTTTTTGTTCATTATATTGAAATTTTTTTTTGGCAAAGCTTCACTTTAATAATCTTATAAATCATTTTTAAAAGAATATTTTATTTTCAATAATAACAATAAAAAAATGATACTTAGTGAATTAAAAAATGTAAAAAATATATTTTATTTGATGGAATATATTAATAGTAATAAATAAATGAAGCATATCTGTCATCAGCTTTCTCATAAAAGCTGACTATAAAAGGCAGAGCTTCAAAGCCAAAACCAAAAATTTATGCAGAAAAAGGCTGGTTGCGTGAACTTGTAGTCAACTATGACTCTGCCCACTTTCCCTTAATTCCCTCAGAAATTCAAACCCAGAAAAAAACAAAGAAGACCCAAGAACAATAATGTGCTCAGAAAGCTTTTAAGACTATAAAAATATTCACTTTTTTCCTCTCTCAATACTCCAAGTTTAATAGAAAAGAGCAAGCTTTTGTCCGGCAAAAGAACTGTTCCTGAAGAATCTATCTAAGCTTACCACCTTCCTTCACACTGTGTAGCGTTTTTTAACGAAAATTTTAGGGTTTTCTTTTTTACTTTTAATCGTATAAATCAACAGCCATGTCGCAGACTAACTGGGAAGCTGATAAAATGTAAGTTTTTTCCTTTTGTTTTTGTTCTTTTGCCTTCTTCTTCTGTCTTGTATACTGTGGCTTTTAATTTTTGTTTATAAATTTTATACTTTAATTTAAAGTTTTCTTCTTTAGTGTTTTTGAGTTTATTTTCCTTTTTGAAGAAAAGGGTTTTTGAGTTTTTAGTTAATGGGGCTTTGCTAAAAGTTCCCAATTTGTTCATGTTTTTTTTTTATTTTTCTTGTCAAGAGTTCCTAAACACTGGTTTAGGGTTTTTTAGGGCAATAAAAATGAGTTCTTTTTACTTCTCTCAAAATGTTTCCATTGTTACACATATTGGCAACTTTGCCACAAAAGCTTCTTAAGATGGTGTTAGTAGACTCTTATATGAAATAAATTAAAAAACATGTAGCAATGGCAATGGAACAGAGCACTCTGTTTTCCAAATGAAGAGGTTATGAAAGTTTATAGCTTTATATATGGTTGGTTAATTAAGAGTTTTACTAAGAGCTTTATATAGTGTTTCTGCATTTAACATTGCTACTTTTTACCCTTTTGATATTCTGATTACTGGATTGCCTTTTGTGTTGATGTTTTTTCGGAGAATAGGTTGGATGTGTACATATATGATTACCTGATGAAGAGAAAGTTACATTCTACTGCAAAGGCATTTCAAGCTGAAGGGAAAGTATCCACTGATCCAGTAGGTAAGATTTGAAAGAAAAAAGAAAGCATAGCGGTGATGTAGGTGGTTAGATTCTAATTTTCCATTATAGAACCTGGTTGATTTTGAATTTGACTTCGTTTTTTTGGGTGTGTTCCAGCTATTGATGCACCTGGTGGCTTTTTATTTGAATGGTGGTCTGTATTTTGGGATATATTTATTGCAAGGACAAATGAGAAGCATTCAGAAGCTGCCGCATCGTATATTGAGGTGTGTTTTGGGTTTTCTTGGTGGTGTTTAGTGTAGTAAGAGAACTCTACTGGCATGCTTGCATATACTTTTTTTGGTTCTCAAGCTGTATATTTTGATCTAGTTTTCATGGTTAAGCTCTCTGTAGTCTCTAGCAATTAAGTTTTTGTAATTGTTTCTAGAAAGAGGAATTTTGCATGCTTAAAAGACTTGAGTTGGATATATGCTTTCAGTTGATGCTGCTATGTGAACTTTCTGCTGCTTGCCTTCCATTTCATTATTTAACATGTCTAACTTTATTTTATTGGGATGGTAAGTTAAAATAAGTTAAGAATCAAATGCAGGTATAAGTTGTACAAAAGAAAAGGTAGAATCTGTTATAACTTAAATAGTGGATGTTTGAATAATGCTTTTACTATGGCATTTTTGTGCTTTGTTGGAGCATTCCTTGGGCATTTGATCTAGTGGTTGAGACCGTAAAATATTTTTCTTTATGGAATAAAATTCAATGCATTGTTGAATAGATAATGTATTATTACAAATTTGTTTGAAAAATCTTCATTTGAGTCATTGGGGAGTCAGTTGAGAAAGTGTGCTGTTTAATTAAAATGTTTAAGAATGGCAGACTCAAATGGTCAAGGCTCGAGAGCTGCAGCAACAACAGCATCAGCAGAAGGCTCATCCAATGCAGATACAGCAGCTCTTATTGCAGAGGCATGCTCAGCAGCAGCAGCAGCAGCAACAACAACAACAGCAACAGCAGCAGCAGCAGCAACAGCAACAGCAGCAACAACAACAACAGCAACCACCACAGCAACAGCCGCAGCAGCGAAGAGAAGGAACTCAATTATTAAATGGTGCTGCTTCCAATGGACTTGCTGGTGGAGAACCTCTTATGAAAGAGAACCCTGTTAGTGCAATGGCTGCCACAAGAAAGATGTATGATGAGAATTTTAGGTTTCCACGCCAGAGGGATTCATTAGATGATGCAGCTGTAAAGGTAATTAATATTGTTTATATTAGCTTGACAGGAAATGATTGCACTCTTTTTTCCCCTTCCTTCTAGTTTTTGACATTAGATAAGTTTGCAGCAATTAGGTGATAATAATATGGGTCAGCTTCTGGATCCTAATCAAGCCTCAATGTTTAAAGCAGCCTCAGTGGGTGGGCAGCCTCCAGGGTACTTCTCATATGATCGATTTGTTTCAAAAGATTTTGTATATACTTTATTGGCTTTGCCATGTGCATGATGAGATCATTCCTCCTTATAGGCAAATACCACACAGTACACCTGGAAATATATCAGGTAATCTTCAGCAAATTCAAAGTCGAGGTCAGCAGATTCCAGTGCCTACCCAGGTATTTTCATTGTCATTTTAGCCCTTTTTTTAAAAAAATTTATTTATAATCTGACCTTCAATGGGAGGTTTTTGTCCCTTAATAAATCATTTGGTTGTGTTCTGCATTGTATGCTGACTCAGGATTCAAAGAGTGAGATCAATTCAATGTTGACTCCGAGAGCTGCTGGTCCAGATGGATCATTGATTGGAGTTCATGGTAATTATTTTACAACTGCAGCAGTTATTTCTCTATTTCTTGCTAGTGTTCAAATGTGCTACGACAAACTGAAAAACTGAAAATTATAACTTTCTCACATGGGTTGAGTGGTTGCTTTTTTAGTTTTTCTTAATAAATTGAATTAATGACCAGTATGTATAGCTATTGGAAGGTTGAAAATGATTTTAACATGGAAATTATTGGTTTTATTAACTTCATATTGTTCTTTAGGATCAAATCAAGCTGGTGGCAATTTGACATTGAAAGGATGGCCTTTAACAGTAAGTCTTTTGAGTTATAGTAATGTAAAATGTCTTGTGATATTGATATAAGGGTTTCCTTGTCTAATAGTATCTGACCAATTATAGGGACTAGAACAACTTCGATCTGGGCTGCTGCAGCAGCCGAAATCTATGATTCAGCCCTCTCAGCCCTTCAATCAGCTTCAGTTGCAGCAACAACTTCTGCTTCAAGCGCAGCAAAATTTGTCATCCCCATCAGCAAACGATTTGGAATGCAGAAAATTGCGAATGCTTCTTAACAATCAGATTATTGGTCTTGGGAAGGATGGCCCAATGAGTTCTCTTGGTGATTTAGTTCCTAAAGTTGGATCTCCTATGCAGGTTTGTTGTCCTGTAGTGCCTTGTAGAAATAGAGATATTTTTCTGTTATTGCGCTTCAATTGCCAAATATTATTGTTCTTTTGTAGGCCACTGCAGCTTCCTTACTCTTTGTAATGGTTTTCAATATGTCTTAGTTACAGCAGCAACAGCTGCACCACAATAATCAACAGTCACAACAATTTGCACAGCATCCACTTTCAAGCCAGCAATCTCAGAATTCAAATCACCAACTCCAACAGCAAGATAAAATGATTGGGGCTGGCAGTATGATGCCTGAGAGTAGCATATCAAACACCTTTCAGGGAAATGATCAGGTTTAATATATACTGGGATTGAGCTATAAATCATGCCATCTATATGTTCTTTTTTCTGTTTAAAAAGTGTTCTAGATTCTTCAATTCCCGAAAATATAAAAAATCTTAAAATATTTACATGATATTGATACATTCTGACCTGTGGATTTCTGTCTGATTTATCTTAAAATCTTGATTGCCATTACCAGAGTCTTAACCCCAATTTTACCTGCAAATACCCTCTCTGGTTTTTATGCGAGTGTTATTTAATTTGAACCGGTGTTTCTATTTAACATCCTGTTGGTATTTTTAACTTCGTATTGTGTCTTTGCTTAGGCTTCAAAAAATCCAGTTGGCCGAAAGAGGAAACAGCCGGGGGGTTCATCATCAGGTCCTGTCAATAGCTCAGGGACAGCAAACACCACTGGACCATCTCCAAGTTCACCTTCATCACCATCTACTCATACACCAGGAGATGCCATCTCAGTGCCTACTTTGCCACATAATAGTGGTTCCTCCAAGTCTTTGCTTATGTTTGGTTCTGATGGTTTGGGTTCCCTTTCATCAGCTCCTAATCAGCTGGTAAGCTTCTATCTATCTTTCGATATATGTCATGTCTTGGTTTACTATTTACTAACTCATTTTTGCTATGCTAAAATTTGAATATTTGGCACTTTAACTTGTATAGAATGTTCATGGAGCAAATGAGTCGGAATAAATGTATATCATATGCTTATTCTGATTTTAGCAATTGGCATCACCTAGTAGGAAACGGGAAATGTAGTTTAGATTCTCTTGAAAGGTGGAAAATTTTATAACCAGGGAAATTTAGGGAAGTGATTACTATTTTGGATAAGTGTCTTTAAATTTTAATAATCAGCGCTAGGTAAATGACCTGATTCCAGGCCAGATGCTATCTGATTGAAGAAGTGAATAACTAAAATTTTCTGTATGTTTCCAGTTTTGTCTTCTTTTACTGTACTCTTGTCCTCACTCAATCTAACAACCTGCCCCCCTTTTTCTTTGCTACGGTTAAACTGAACTATTTGTCTCTTAATGGGTACTGAGCTACATTAGATATTGGGATTTATTATTATTCCCTAAATAAGATGTGTCAATTGGAAGGGCTTTATAGACTGCTTGCTTTTTATTTCAAATTGATATTCGGATCTGCAGTTGGATAACTTGAGATAGTAAATCACAGGCTGATATAGATCGTTTTGTGGATGATGGGTCTCTAGATGATAATGTAGAGTCATTCTTATCTCATGATGATCCGGAGCCCAGAGATAGAGTTGGTAGGTGTGGTGATGTCAGCAAAGGTAAAATTATTGATATTTAATTATTGGTGGCATGTTTTTCACACACAAGAACCAACAAGTTCTTACAATGAGAGAGGTACATGGGGATTTATTAATATTTGATACCAGGCTTAACATTTACGGAAGTCCAGCTTATCCATGCTAGTAACAGTAAAGTAGAATGTTGTCACTTCTCATCCGATGGGAAATTGCTTGCTACTGGTGGCCATGATAAAAAGGTACATGCTTATTTGATTTGATGCATTTAACCTTTTTTTTCTTCTTTGAGGTGTTAACTTACATATACAATTTTTTTGTTGTTAATAGGCGAATTTCATGTTATTTTTTATTGAAAGCTTTATTAATTTTTCTATGGAGAAAAAAGATTAGCATGCTTCTTGATGATGTTTTCGTGCAGGCTGTGCTCTGGTGCACAGAGTCTTTTACAGTAAAGTCAACGCTCGAAGAGCATTCTCAATGGATAACCGATGTTCGCTTCAGTCCAAGCATGTCAAGGCTTGCTACATCTTCAGCTGACAGAACTGTTAGGGTCTGGGATGCAGATAATGTGAGTTAGCATACTGTTTTTTCAATTGAGGGATGGGTCATCCTGATCACTTTTGCAATTACATTGTTGGTAGATATAGTTTCAAACTGCTCCAGAAATGACTAATTCTGCCATGCTTTTTTCTGCTTCGTAATACTAGAGGAAAGTGCAGCTTGTATGTAGTTTCTTTATGACGTACTTTTCAGAAAAATAAGGTTCATCTCCAAACAATATTGATTGTATTGGAGGCTTTGTTAGTTGTGTCATGATTAAAATTTGTTTTTAGGAGGAAGAGTCTGGAAGTATCATTTTGCTATATGATTTTCCTTTTAAGTTCTATCATGTGAAGCATTTGCTCTTATGGAAATTATACCAATGAAATCCTCTCCTCTCCTCTGAAATTTCCTGATTTAGTGATGCATGGTTCTTTTTGCAGCCTGGGTATTCACTTCGTACTTTTGTGGGACACTCTACAACTGTCACATCACTTGACTTCCACCCCAACAAAGAGGATCTTATCTGCTCTTGTGATAACAATAGTGAAATTCGATATTGGAGTATCAAGAATGGTAGCTGTGCTGGAGTTCTCAAGGTATGTAGCCTTACAAAACATTCTCAAGGAATGTTATGCACAATGCTCTATCATCAGTTTATATTTTTGTTTTTCAAGTCATTTATACCATAACCCCCTCCTTTTTTTATCAGGGTGGTGCAACCCAGATGAGATTTCAACCTCGTCTTGGAAGGTTTCTTGCAGCTGCAGCAGATAATTATGTATCCATACTTGACGTGGAGGCTCAAGTTTGCAGGGCCAAATTACAAGTAAGTTGAGAGTTCACTAATTGTTTTGGTATCTTGCAGAATACAAAGTTTAATGGGGTTTTGATTTTCTCCAAAAATAAATAAAGAAAGAAAGCAAAAGAAATCTTACTTGCACAGTTGTAGTCTGAGTTTGATGCATAGATAGAATGAAAAAAACAAAGTGATCATGATGTTGTATGGTCATAGGCACTTTGCAGACACAAGGCCTTTGGACAATTCTTGAAACGAAAGAATGTACTTCTTTGTTTTTACAATGGTTTGTATATGCTCTTGCATGGAACTTTAATAGCAGGTTTTATAGGAATAGAAGTCCCTATGTTTAAACCTTGACTTCGTGCTGCTTTTTTATGACCCTCAATGGTGCAAATTTTTCCTACTCAGAGGTTGACTTGATATCCTCTGGTTCTCCCCATCTATGCTGCTAGAGCCAAGTACATTTTTTGAGTCTCATGGATTTAGTTGTGAAACAAGATATGGTCAAAATAACAAATTAGGGGTACAAGGAATCCTCGTATTTCTCCCATGTTCTTTTGCTGCATTTCTTTTGAAATCTTACATTGAAACCTTTGTTTTTTTCTAAAATATTTAGATGGGATTAAGTCTCAATGTTAACTATCACCTTGACTCACGCCAACCGTCCTTGCAGGGTCATAAAAATGTTGTCCATTCTGTGTGTTGGGATCCTACCGGTGAATATGTGGCGTCTGTAAGTGATGACTTGGTAAGAGTGTGGACAGTAGGATCTAGTGGCAAAGGAGAATGTGTTCATGAATTGAACTGCACTGGCAACAAATTCAACACCTGTGTCTTTCATCCTACTTATTCTTCTCTGTTGGTCATTGGCTGTTATGAGGTGAGTGTTGCTATTACTGCTTTCTACTGCCAAATTTAATGCTAGACTAGATCTAATTTCTTCCCAACATTTCTTTTTCATTCAAGCTACTCTCTCCATTCCAAAATAACTGTCCTTTTTTGGATGAATGTGGATAAGACCATATTCCCCAAAAACGACAGTTATTTTGCAAAGGAGGGAGTATTTATTTACTTCTGTTATGCTTATGACCTAAAATGACGGGGTTTGCACTCGTAGACTCTGGAGCTTTGGAACCTGAGCGAGAACAAGACAATGACACTGCATGCACACGAGAAGTTAGTCTCATCCTTGGCAGTATCGAATGTCACGGGTATGGTAGCCTCAGCTAGCCATGATAAGTGTGTGAAGCTATGGAAGTAACCCTGACCACCTGGTTTTGTTGACTTTACTGGCAAGATGGTATAGGATGATGATGGGTATAGTTTTTCTTCCACTATATGATGTAGATGCCATTAACAAGGTTTTTCTGACAGCTAAACTGTAGTGGTTCATGTCAATACTTTTAAGCAGGAAATAGGGGTTTTAGATTTTGTCCACTTGAGATTTCATCCCTAACCCGATCATGGTTAGAACTTTGAGATCTCTTGTCGTGTCTTGTCAAAGGCTAACGCTGTTGTTCTATAAAAAATGAAGCACACTGAAAAATGTTCAGCAGCATCAAATTCTAAGTCCTTTCTCATACTCTTATCTTATGTAAATGGTATATCCATATGGAACCATATCAACTTTAGAAGAATATATATTAATATAGTATTATAGTATAAAGTTTGGTATTTCTTGATTGTTTTTTTTTTTTTTTAAAATTTTGAAAGATCAGAATTTTCATTTACTATTTATTTTATATTCAATATGATAAGCAACCTTAATTACGTATAAGTATAGCTTGGCCAAAAGAAAAAAAAATCACTTATGTATACATGTCTCTTCTATAGGACATGTTACCTTCGTTAATCACAATAAAGGACTTGGGCCCTCAAGATTTCAGCTAATTGGGCCCAAGCCTATTTTTACTAAAACGACGTCGTTGTATCAAATTTCAGCCGGCCGGAGAGAATCTTTTATTAAAGTTCATGGCGATGGAATTAAATCAGAAGAGCGAAGAAACGAAAATAATAGTAATGGAACAGAGAGAAAAAGAAGAAGAAGAAGAGGTGTGGAGTTGGGGAGCAGGCACGGATGGACAGTTGGGCACTGGAAGGCTCCAAGACGAGCTACTCCCTCAACTCCTTAACCTCCCTTCTCTCTCCGCCGTCTATATGCTTGCTTGTGGCGGCGCTCACGTTGTTGCCTTGACCTCTGGTACCCCTCGCTTCGCTCTCGCTGCACCCTTTTCCTTTTTATCATGTTTTTTTTAAGCTAAAAAACGTTGCTTGATTTGGTTTTCCACTTTCAGGTGGGAAAGTGCTTACCTGGGGAAGGGGTAACTCTGGTCAGTTAGGCCTTGGGGAGATGGTTAATAGCTTGTTAACTCCAAACCCTGTTTTGTCTTTGGATAGTTACTTTATTACTCAAGTTTCAGCTGGATGGAGCCACTCTGGATTTGTTTCAGGTTCCTTATACATTTTTCATCATTCTATTCTTACTATATATATATATATATATATATGAAAACAAAATTGCTATATTGTTAGTACCAATGCTTGATGTTATTGCCTATACGCTCTAACATGTTACCAAATGTGATTGAATTGATGGGAATTGTTTAGTTTTTGTTTAGGGTTGATTTTGAACCACCTCCTAAATTAGCTTCTTAGTTCTTACCATTGATTCTGGTCATGGTTTTCAGAGATTATGAATTCAATGGTGCAATATTTATGTATTTGATTGTGTTACTGAACTTAGTTTTTCTAATTACTTTTCAGATGAAGGTTGTGTCTTTACTTGTGGAGATGGATCGTTTGGTCAGCTTGGGCATGGTGATTACAGGTCACATTGCTCTCCTGTTAAAGTATCATTTTTTAATAATAAGCATGTTGAACAGATAGCTTGTGGTATGCGCCATTCAATTGTCTTACTGAAAGGTAAATTTATGGTGAACTAGTTGTGCTGCAAATATGAATCTCAACATCCACATCTTTCTTTTAGTTAATTACATTTACAGGTTTGGTACTGAACTTTAGCAAATAAAAATTTATACTTGATGAAAAAAGATGGATAATTTGCATCTTGAACTCTCAAATTGTATACCTTCTCATAACATAATTTGTATACTAGAACAGTCGAAAAGCTTTTCTCAATTAATATCATTTTAGTCTCTAATAACCAAGATACTTCTGCAGATGATTCTGGAAATCAACTTTATGGATTTGGATCCGGAAAGCGTGGTCAACTCGGTGTTTCAGTAGATAAAATCAAGTCGATTAATACTCCGCAGATCATCTGTGGATTTGAAGATGTTAAAATTACTAGCGTCAGTGCAAATGGAGATCATAGTGCAGCATTATCTGGTGAGTTTACTCAAATTAGGGAATTTTTTTTGGAGTTGTAGCATAATATAAGGCTTGTTGTCTCACAAGTACTACCCTTTTTATAAGCATGCTAATCCCCATAAAGTTTAAATATGATAAAATCTGGCTGCAACCACGAATTGTCCATTTTAGTTAAGTTTGATTTTATCTTTAAACTAACAATTTATCAAGAAAAAAGATTTGAACTTTGTTGACTATTTTCTCTTCTACCAGCTGAAGGACAACTATACACTTGGGGAAGAGGATTTGGGGGCGCTTCAGATTTTCCCACTCCTCAACATTTATCTTCTTCATTGCATTTTTCTGAAGCTGTGCTTGGTTGGAATCATGCTCTAGTATTATCCGGTATGGCATTCACACTTGTTAATCAAGACCTTTGTACTCGGTCTCTATAAACCAAACTCTTATTTCCTTCAAACGACTCACACCCTAAAAATGTAAAATAAAATGAAAATCATTAACTGGCTTTTTAGCTTTCCTTGATCTCCTCCTGGTAAGATGTGGTAAATCACATGTTTATGAAAATGTTTTATTTTGTGACAGATGATGGGGAAGTTTATATGCTTGGTGGCAGCCACCATGGAGTCCTAAGCAATCCTGAGAAAACGAATTCCTCAAAGCCTTCATCTGGTAATTCATTTGGAATTAAGCCGAATAATTTCTTGTAAAATATACTGCAATGAAAGCATTAGGATTGGTGATCAACTGATCATCTATACACAGTAAAGATGAAAATGTTAAAAAGATGCCTTTGTTGGTTTCTTAACCATCAGAATGAAATGGATATTGTAGCCTGTATACCTTGAAACAAAAAGAAAAAAGCCATGATGGGAATAATACATATATCCTTCTCTTTTGAAGTTTATTTCCTCAGTGTCACTGCAACAGTCTCTCTTTTGGCAGATACAGGAGGAGCTGTTCTGGAGAGAGTCACTGGTCTTGAGGGGATGAAAGTTATGCAAATTGCAGCTGGAGCTGAGCACTCTGCTGTTGTAACAGGCAAAGATTCTTTTCAATCTTATTCTTTGTTCCATGCCTACTCAAATTGCTTACTGAATTTTCTTTTCCACTTGTGTTAATTGTCATGGCAGAGGATGGAGTGATTAAGACTTGGGGTTGGGGTGAACATGGGCAGCTTGGTCTCGGGAGTACATGCGATCAAAGTAACCCTCAAACACTTAGTTTAGGTCATGAAGATCTACATAAAGATGCCGCCATTCTAAGAATTTACTGTGGGAGTGGGTTTACATATGCCATAAGGACGTTTCGTTCACCTCAACCCTGATACATTCTGGTTGAGTGAAATGTCACTTTATGCGAAAAATGTAAGAGGGTATTAGGAGCAAATATTTGTTGTTGCGTGTACCGGAGAAAGAAGAGGAACACTCCACCGAGTACAACCATGTTCTGTATCTTTACCTCTTTTCTAGAAACAAGAGCAACTTTCAATGTGTCATATACATACATACATTAAATAAAGGCAGAGTATGTAAAATGGTCTATCATGAGAAATCATTGCTTATAGTCTTAATACAGCAGGTTCCATTGTGATGTAGTATTTGGAATGAAAAGTAAAATGGTCTTCTTTTGGAGATTACATGACACTTTAGACTGAATCCTTTGTTAATTGTACATTTAAGCTTTGTTTTGTTTTTTGTTTTGTTTTTTTTTCTTTTAAATATATATATATATATATAATATAATATATGCCTTTCTTTCTGGACATTATTCATGTAGAATTGTAGATAAGCTTCAGATAAAACAAAAGTACTGAAGGAAAACCAGATAGATTTTTCCATTTTGTTTGGGTGTTATCAGATAAAATGGTTTACCAATTTAAACCTGACTTCCAAACAAATCACTTCCTCTGATAGTGCTATCTCATTTCAACCTCATTGATCCAAAGGAAACCAAGTTTTCCCCAAAACCCAGGCCCGGAAATGACAATGGCTCCATAAAAGTACAAAATTCACCTCTCCAATCATCACTACATCAAATCCCTCTAAACACCCAAAAGGCCATAACCCCCCAAATCCTTTTGCCTCAGAACAAAGTAAAGAATAATACTAGTAGAATTACAAAAAGAAATTAAGGAAAAAAAAAGATAATGAATGCTGTAGTGTCATTCACAGGGGGAACCAACGGCAACAAGAAAGGCCTGGCTACAACTATAGTAGCCAATCCAGGAGAGCTTAAGCTCCGAGCTTTAGCATCGGACACCAACTTCACAGATGGCTCCACCTTAAATTTTGATGGCCTCTTACTCTCTGTTGAAAAGCCTGGTTCTTTCATCATCGACTTTGACGTCCCCAGAAAGGTACCCCTGTTTCTCTCTGTTTTCTTCTGTTAAAAGGAAAATGTTTGATCTTTGTTCAAGACAGTTATGGTTTTTAATGGTTCTGAAATAGTTTAGACCCAGAAAAAAGGAAATAGTTTAGACCCATTGTTTAAGGGTTTTAAGTACAACTTTACTGTGCCAAATGCTTCAGTTTTACAATTAAAAAGCAGTTTTTGTTTTCTGGGTGTTAATTTCTTCTTAATTATTCGTGAAGAAGAATCAATTTGTCTGCACATTTTGTTTGGAATCCCATTTGCTGAAGCTGAACCCATATTTTTTTTTGTTTTTGCTCAGGATGTTCAGTTTCAGTTCATGAACACTTTTAAGGTAGAGGGCAAACAGGTAAATTGGACATACGCCCATGCGAGGAATGAAAACCGGACAGTATTGGATGGGACTCTGTTTTTAGATACAGCAAACAAGTTATCTGCAAGTCATGAGCTTGGTTCTGTTAACTGTAAGTTGAAGTACAGTTATGTGCATAGAGGGTTGACAACATTCGAGCCCTGCTATGATTTGGCCAACAAGTCTTGGGACTTGGCTGTCTCAAGGAGAGTTCTGGGTGGTGATGTAATCAAGGCTAACTATGAGACATCTAGTCGTGTTCTGGGTTTGGAGTGGTCTTGTAGCTCATTGGTCAATCAAGATGGAAGGATTAAGGTACATGCATTATTGGCTTGGCCTTAGTTTTTTTGCTTATGGGTTTGAGTTTGAATTTTAGTTAGGTTCATCATTTTTCTATATTTGGTTGCACAGCATCTTCACAAGTTCACTAATGGTTAAGAATTACAGTTCTTTAATGTTGGGGTATAGTTTCGGTTTTCGCATAGACCTACTTCTGTTTAAATATATGCTTACAGTGGCTAATGCTATTGATATTGGGACTAGAAAGTGTATGAGAAATCTATGGAGGAAATTGATGTTGGAATTTACTATGATCTATATCCATATGCTGGGCCTTGTCCTGTCTAGTCTTTGAAATACGGCTTCAGAAACGACATAAGTTGGTCGAAGCACATAGTCATGACCTTCTGGTTTCATAAACTCGACATTTTCAATCAATTTTTTAGCATCTTTCCATTTTTAATGACTTTGGACTGAGGTCTAAGCAATTGATAGTTTTTCCCTATGTTGTTGCTCTCATGTCATATTGACTAGACTGTGGCTATCATACTTCTTCTAGTGTTCAGCCTCTAGCTTTTAAAGGTTATGTCTAGTATTTAATATCATCATCATAAACATTCTTATGCTGCAGATTATTTGTCAAGCTATTAGATGTCATTGTTATCTTCACTCTTACATACCCACTGTCGAATATAGTTTCTGTTCGGCAAGGAAATCATTTATGAATTACTCAACATCTTTGATTTGATTAATGATTTAATCTTTCACACTACTGATAGAGGCTCCAAAATTTGAATTTCTAGGTTTCAGCATCTTTCAATCTGGCAGAGGGCTTACACATACCGAAACTAAGTGTGCAGAGTATTTGGAACTTTCAGCCATAGACAGAGTAGATGTATCCCATGTGATGTAAGCCTTTGTACAATACTCTTCTTAGTTTAGCTTCAAAGCAAGAAAATTTGCAGCCTTGAAGTGTCTTTTGTTAGTGTTTCTCAAGAGCTCTTATCAAGGTGAATGTACCATCTCTTGATCTGTTTGAGATGCAAAAATTTGTAAGGTTTTGTCAAGGTTACCTCTTGATGAACCATGACAAAGTGCAAATCTTTTTGTGTATAAAGAGAAGCGAAATGTTTCCTTGTGTTTTGGACTCAAGTATGGAGGAAGACAATGAGTTTCCTTGCGCATCTCTTGGAATTTAAAAATTTGAGCACATATTACCAATCAAAAGAATTTATTGATTCAAAAAAATGATCAAAATGATCTCACCTCATTATTATTCACAGAGATGTTGGCATCAACATGGGAATAGGGCAGTCATCCGGTTGTGTTACATAATATGATGCCCCTTTTGGTAAAGAATCATTAGAAAGTATCATCTTCTACCAATTCTATTCTACTTGTCTACTAGAAGGAAACTGGAACACTAAAAAGAATATTCAGCTGCATTTACTCCTACATTGTCTTTATGATCAAATATCTTGCCAATTGCCATACCCACAGTTGCATCTTGCACGCTTCTGGATTCTGGCCTCCTCATGTTATGATCAGTAGATTATTTTCAAAGCCGTTGTTCTTAACAATAGGCCGTAAGGGATCAATCTTCCATTCACCATCAACAATGAATTTAATCTACTCCACAAGGTCAAATTGGTGAGCTATCCATCTTGTAATTAAAGTTAACAATTTTGATCTGTAACAAAACTTAACAAAGGCATACCTCATATCTCCCTGGATACAACTTCAAGTTTACAGAAAAAACACCAGTACTTGACCTCTCCATCTTTCTCTGCAATATGTTCAAAAGCTACCAAGCATGAGTAAAAGAAACACAGAAAGCTTGCTGCATTCCTATGGTGGGAAACATATTTGACATTCCGTATATTTGAGATAAGGAGCCAAAAGTTACAGGCATTTATAATTCTTAATTGCCAAACGAGTAATAGTAAATAACTAAACACAGAATAGCTAAAGGAGTATTCATCATGATAAAGGAGAAGTTAGGAAACCCCCTCATGTAAAAGAATGAATGAACATCTTATGCAGAATTAAGGTGGGAAGACTCATTTATATTTCCTAAATCAATGCACAAATGAAAGTGGGATCAAACCTTGGTTGCCCATCCATCAAACGATCCTGCTAAGAATACTTCTGATGCAGAATTGGGCCACACAATGCAAGCAGGACGAAGAAGTTGCAAAGCTCTACGAGCATCATCAATCCTTTTCTGTTTCTCTTCAACTATTTTTTGTGCATCTCTGTCAAAGGGATGGGAAATGTGATTTTAAAGGAAATTAAGGTAGGCCTATCTTCAAACTAACTATGCTTACATGATTGCCAGTGCCATCTTCCCTTCCAAAACCGCCAACTTTGCCCGTATTGATCGCAACCTGTCCTGGGCACTCAGTATCTCAGTTTCCTGGAACTCCCAAGCATCAGAAAGTTTGTGCAAATTGTCCATGGAGCTGCCATCACCCTAGCGCATCACGGATAGCAGGGTTAAAATGTAATTGATAACTCAGAACGAATACAAAGATGGTGATAACACCATGTTGAGAACATAAAGCTTTAATTTCTCTTCATCCTTGCACAAGACAAGGATAATACCTTTCCAAGTTAAAACATACTATAAACAAGCAGATTAAACAAAAAGATATCACACCAAGGTCTTCAATTACAACATGTTGAGAACATTAAGCTTTAATTACTCTTCATCCTTTTCAATAAGATCAAGATAATACCCTTCCAAGTTAAATCATGCTATAAACAAGCAGCTTAAACCAAAAAGAAAATGAAAATCCCATAACACAAATTTAGAACATAACCCGGGAGTTGAACTACCCACCTCAACAGCTAACACTTCCTCCCTTCCTCTGTTTACTTATAAAATGTTTCCCATTCATTCTTTCATTCTCTTGTTTTTTGTTTTTTCTTTGAAGGCAAGAAGGGGGGGCGCTCAATGGCAAGGATAAACATACTGTATATCAATCACCTAATTGTCAAGCAAAAAAAAGACCCAAAAGCTAGTTTTGATTTGGAAAAAAAAAAAAAAACTCTGTCAGAAGTTACATGAAGCTAACTTATAAAATGGAACATAGATCAATTACTCACATTGTGTGATAAAACATCATCAACGTTAGACCTCAATGAATGCAGTACAGATGAAAGCTCTAACTTCAGGTGTCCAAGACGACTTTGTACTTCATTGTGATCGATATCTTTTTTCGAGGCATGTGTTTCTTTTCTTCTGTCTAGTTCACTGGATTTATCTCTTATTTCAAGTACCTCCTCTCCTAAATTATCAAAAACGTCAGACAGTGAGTTGCAATAATACAAATGGAAAGCTATCAAATGCAAACTTCAAAGACATGAAAAACCTGAAGCTAATACCTTCAAATTCCTTGCCTGTAGACCCTGCTCTTTGAAGGCTCCACTCTCTCCATGATGAGTTTTTTAAATTAATGCCTTTAATAGACTGGTTCTGACTAGACTTAACCCCATTATCATGGACAAAACGATTACTATGGCTGAATGACACAAGTTTTCTTCTACCAGGACCACCAACTGTCTTTTACAACATAACAAACACAAAATGTTATGATCTTGACAATTTCTGCACTGGAAGGTTGACAATCAAATCAAAGCACTTAGAATCAAGGTTAAAACAGAACAGAGAAAGAAAATAGTTGTGGAGACAAACTTAAGCCAAAAACAGTATGCTAGATATATTCATCTTAGCAACCATGCATGATATAAAACAACTTTTCATACAAAGCACATAGAATCGAGGTTAAGACCACAATAAATTATGGAAAAACGGTGCATTAGATATATTAAATATAGAAACCATGAAACATATTTCAAAACTTAAAAGAGAACACACATATACCAGCTGATCCAAGCTGAAGAAAAAATAATGCTATGACAAGGATGATTCAGAATATTTATAACCAACATACCATATCCATTGAGGCTTGAACAAGAGATTCTTCTTCACTATCACTGCTTCGGGGACAAGTATTATTGTCACCTTTCTCTCTTGCATCAAACCCGAAATTTATATTCCTCTCTCTCTCCAAACGGCTTAGAATACCTTTAATCCCACAGTCATCCTCAGCTACCACTTCTCTGCACAAACAGAATACTTGGTCAAAAACCTTCCCATGATTCCAAAAGGTGGATTTATTTGTCCTGCTCTAATATCAAAGTGGATTTATTTGTTCACCAGGCCGACATATAAATCCTTTACTTAGAAACTGTTCATCCAAATATTCAATAATGAAAATACAGAACAAAAACTCCAGAAGATAGTTTCTTTTAAAATCACACAATACATTCAAAATAATATTTGACAAGCAAAAACAAATACAAGGAAAGTACATTTTCTACCCAAAATGAACTATTTCTTCTAAACAAGACAAGAGAAAAACAAAACTACAAAGAAGGAAATACAAGGAGGCATTCCAATAACATGTGCAAAAACTAACATTTCCAAAAGAACTGAATGAGAAAGGAGAGAGAATACATTAAGCAAGTAAGTGCTCAAGAATTAGAAATCTCACTGTGATCTACCAGACGAGGAAGGTGAGCAAGAAGGATTAATAGTTGAAGAACCACGACTTTCAACTTCACTCTCAATACTTTCAGCTCCAATTCGAACTCTTTCTTGAAAAGCCTCGTTATCACATTCATTCTCCTCAACAACAAAGTCCCAATCCACGGCACCATTTTCTGGGAACCCGTTCCCTTGAAATTTGTTGTCTTTATCATCATTCAAGTCCCAGCCCATAGCAAGCCACCCTCCTTGTCGCTTAATCCTTTCAACCAAATCCATCCTCCCAGCATCAACCAAATCTCTCTTGCTTGGAAAAACCTCAGGTTTCTCACTATTCCTCATGAACTCCAATATCTCCGCTTCCAAAGCTAAATCCGGGTCGTTGTCCCCCCCTTTTTTGCACCAACAAGACCCCCAAGAAACCCTTTTGTTCTCTTCCCCAAACTCAAAACTGCGAACAATATTCAACTTCAGGGACGCCAAATTCACTTTCTTCCGTTGGTTAACAACGCAGAAACAAGAATGGATACCCCAAGAACTGTAATGCGTCAAAAACGAATGAGGCGGGACAAAGGTATGGCTCGACGATGTGAAAGTGGCCATGGTTCAGGCATTTCTCCGAACACTTTGGAGAGGGCAAAATAAGGAAATAAGAAACCAACAAAAGAATTGATCTTCAGTACGCAGAAGAAAAAGGATTACCCAAAAAAGAAACCCATAAAAGAGGAAAATTTTGATGCTTTTTGCTTCGGTTTTGCGGTAAAGATGGAAACTGTTACCATAAGAACAACCAATTTTACAGAGACCCAACCAAAGAAACTGTCGTATTTAACATTTTACTATTTATAGAAAGGACCACCCACCGATTCCAAGATTGAACATGGGCGGTCAGGGAGGAGTTACTGGATGTCCGGCGAGCATGAAGAAAAGCATAAGCAAATTATATATTTGGATGTTTGTGGATGGGAATTCATAATTTTACTTTATATTATTGTTATCATTGTCTTTTTTTGAGTGAATGTTATTGTTATCATTAATTTATGAAAAAGGTTTCCTTTTTAATTTTGCATATAAATTTTTTTCTACATTTTTTTTTAAAATAGATAATTTTCATCATGCAACTGATTTTACAATAATTTTAGGAATATCATCCTTCATTACATTAAATCTCAATAAAATCATATAAACGATTACTTTTTGCACCTGAAGAACTGGATCTTCCTTGAAAATCCAAAACGTCTGTCCTAAATCATGTTGATGTCTCGCTATCACGCCCATCACCACCTCGTTGTCGTTTGTTTTTCCAAACAAAAAGCTTTGATCAACGATGATCAATCAAGTGATTGATTCGATTAACAGATCTCTTCCTTGGCACCCAAAAGAAAAGGATTACAACGATTTTACCACAAATCTGAATAAATAAAAGGATGATCATGCTTAAAACTATCATAAAATTCAGACTGGATAACTCAGATTCGAAACGAACTGAGACTAGACTCGAAATTGACTCGAAAAAACTGACTGACTCAAACTGACTCAAAAACAAACTCAAATAAAAACTAGATAGATCTGTAGATCTGAAACCTTTATTGGAAAATAAATGAATTAACAAAATGAAATCCTCCTCCTCCCCCTTGGCGTGACAACCAAGGAGGAGGAGGAGTCGTTGAAACACTAATAAGATTTAAAAAACTAGGAGAGGGAGATGGGGAGAGAGAGGAGAGGCGGCTTAGACAACATATACTACATTTATTCAATTTTGCATATAAATTTTTATATAACCAAAATTGAAGGTTTTAGATTTGGGGGTTTAGGGATTGCATTTGGGGATGAGGCTGACATGTACTTAATCTAAGCGGCTAGGTATATATATACCCAATGGAAATGGGAGTAATATTTTCGCCATTTTATATGGGGCTCTATAGACCCCTTATATAGAGTGACGGTCCTATGGACTCAAGTCCGTGGAAATTACCACGTAATCGAGAGGTGGCATCACTACAACCACAAATTGATTTGTGTAATAAATGCTTGGAAATCTTTGGAAAATATGTGCAAAATACTACAGAAGGGTAAATCAGACCTTTTTTATTTACATTTAATTTATAATCTTAATTTCTTTAATCGCCTTTAATTTTTTTTAACTAATCCAGAAACTTTTACTTACTTCCTTCAAACGAGATTCATCTTCATTCTTCTTCTGCTTTAGCTTCTCCTCGACCCATCTCGATTAAATTCTCAAAAGTCTTAAAACCTCTCAAATACCCAATCACCCATTATGCATTTCTCTTACCTTCACCTGAAATTTCAAGCCCCTCTGCAAAAATTTTCTCTAACCCTAATTCTAGTCCTAAAATCCTAAAATGGTTCAGACTTCTAAAGAATGACCGGCGAGAAAATTTGTTCAAAGGCTAACGTTAGGCTTGGTCTCAAAGATTTTATAGACCTATTTCTTATTCCTTTTTGGGTGAAGTCAATTTGAACTTGGTTTTAAATTTAAATTACAAATGGAAGGACAAATATAAAATTGTAAAAACTTAGGCTATGGTAGTGGAGAACATTCTCCATTTTCCATCTCTAAAAATATCAAAGAAAATAGTCAATGAAAACAAACATATATTTAGAGAATGAAGATGACAATAATAATTACTTCTACATATTTACAAAATGTTAATATGGATTTGGCCAAAGCTTTAGACCTCCATTTTCCTTCATTATTTTCTCCTTAACTACAAGTAAAGTTATTAATTCAAACCAATTAATTTCTATTGGCCCAAAACATTGACTTTTAATTTTATTTTTGATTCTTTTTTCTTAATTTATAGGTTTGAACAAATTAATCCTAGAGGCCCCAATATATATTTACCTGCTTTTTTTTCCTCAATTTCTATTTTAAATGTAATTCGAATGCTCTCGTTTCACTGTGGGATTGAACATACCTTACTAGAATATCAATCTCTTGTTCCATTAATTTACATGTAAACATTTGGACTTATCACCAACACATACTCTTAAAATAAAAACTACTTGCCATTAAATTATTCATTCTAGCTATATATATGTAATTGAAACTTTAATTCCAATATAAAAAGGATGACATTAATGTTTGCCTCTTCTGAATTAAGCTACTGTAATTATATAGTACGTATATCAAATTAATTAAAGGCGAATTATATCAAGAGCCTTGTTAAAATGTTTTGACTTGGCTTCAAGATATTCCTTCCAAATCACCGGGCGAAAGAGTGGAGATTGTTACCCTCCTTGACAACCAACTTCTTCAATTTACGCAAAACAGACCAAGAACTCTGTTTGGCAAGTAAGAAAATCTGGAAATTATCCCAGAAAAGGATGAATGCAGCGGAAAACTAAATTAACCCACTTCAAAATATACTAAACTGTTTCATTTTGTAGTTGTGAAAACTGAAAACAAAAGAAATGATGACAGGTTATATAAAACATTCACTTTCACCTCGTTTTAACATTCATACAGAGGAAGCATTGATATGCCCAAATATGCATACATAGTAAATGTCTCAGGTTTTATTATAATAACCTTTATAATTCATTGCTAATACATTTATTTCCCATACCATCATTTACTACTACATGGATGGAAACAAAGACAGTTGATCAACATGAGCAACTAATCTGCACAACCCTAGGCTTCATTCTACAAAGAATGAAGCATTACATGAATTCCGTGTTGAGGCTGAATCGTAAGACGTATACATGGTGCATGGATATAGGAAGGGGAAAGGGAAATGGTATAGCGTTGTAGAATCATTGACAGAGCAGTCTTTATTTCTGTCAATGAAAAGCTCATTCCCACACAAATTCGAGGTCCAAATCCGAAGGGAATATATGTAGATGCATTATAATTGGTGGCTTTGGCAATCCCTTGTGCAAATCTCTCAGGTTTGAAAAGATGAACATCATCACCCCATGTCTTAGGGTCATGGTGAAGTGCAATGACTGGAATCATCACAAGTAAATCAGTAGGCAGAGTGAGGTTTCCCAATTGAACTTCATTTTCAACTCTTCTTGGCAATGCAGATGCTGGAGGGTATAACCTAAGAGTTTCATTGATGATCATAGTCATCTGTATGAAGAGGAATTGACATATCAAATCTATTCTGAAATAATGTATAGTAAATTGTGTTGAGTAATATAGACATGCAAAATTAAAGGATTAGATTTCATACAATCCTTAGTCTGGCAATGCCTTCAGAATGGGGATTTTGGTTACCAAACACCTCAAACACCTCCTTTCTTGCTTTTTCCTGCCAATCCTGATGGATTGCTAAAAGCAAGACAGTCCAAGCAAGAGCAGCGGTTGTTGTTTCATGTCCACCAAAGTAAAAGGTCTTGCAGTTATCTACCAATTCTTGTTCGGAAAGCCTGTTGTTCTTGTCTGGATCATGGAAAGCATTTATAAGTGATCCAAGAAAATCAGAGCCAAAACTGTTGGCTTCTCCACTAAACACTTTCTCTTCCCTTTTCTTAACCATCTCCATCACACAGTCGTGTATCCCCTTTACAAGTTTGTCGGATTCAATGCTATCAGCTGTTTTCCACAACTCACTGCAAAACCAAATAATTTCCCACCACCATATATATGAAGAAAAAGTGAAACAAAAATTCACAGTAACTTGCCTAATAAATAATGACATACAATTCAAGCACAAGCTGCATCTCAAAGGAACTTACCTAATGACAGGAATCTTAGTTTGAGAAGGGTTTCTGCTTGCCAAGACAGCCAGCTTCGTCAACATGTCAAAAATCTTTTCCCCTTCTAAGTAACTGCTGCCAAAAGCTGTCCTTGATATCACTTCTGAAGTCAACAACTTAAGTTCTTGAAATACCTCAATTTCTTTCCCTTCAAACTGCTTCCACTTGTCAAGCATCGTCTCAACACTAGCAATCATTGCCGGAGTCATGTTCTGTCAAACCCATTATCCACACATAAACTATTAAACATGTAATTGGCTCTTTTTTTCTTTTTTTTTTTCCTCAAATGCATAAATTCAACAAATTTCAAAGCATCTTCGAATTGATGAGTACTGTACTGCGCCCTTACCTTTAAGTTCTCACCATGGAAAGCATGATTGGCCAACTTCCTTTGCTTTGCCCATTTCTCACCTTCAGATGAAAAGACCCCATCACCAATAATCTTATCAAAAATGTTGTCTTTCCTTTCCCTGCTTGTCCTTTTTGGAAAAATTCTTTCACTGTTTTGCAATACCTCTTTGACAAGCTCAGGTTCTGTAATAAATAGTTTAGCCATATTACCTGCCCAACTCAGATACTTCTTCCCTAATCCCATCACCCATGCAAACAAATGAATGTTAGATTCTTCTATATACAAAAGGGTCTTAAAGATTTTTTTTTTATTTTTTAGTAGAAATGTGACATTAACAACTTACCATATAAATTGAGATCTGAATGAATTTCCGGAAGAACTCTGGGAAATATATCATGAGATAAAGTAGCCATGGGCTTGCTTAATGCTTCCATTCTCATTTTCAAGGTCTCTTTGTTGTTTCCATGGATGAATTTGTAAGGAGGGCCTTGAATACCTTGCGAATTCATTGCATGCTGAATCCTAAGTGGAGTAAACCAATATTTGTTTAGGAATTTGAACAGAGCTATTGCCAGATACAGGCATAGCAAACCTGTAAGAAAGAAAGCTAGATTTGCTCCCATGGAACTCACTCTTTAATTAATCCAGTAATAATTGGATCTAAAAGTTCATATATAATTGGAGTTGGAGATGAATGATTGAATGAAAGAGCTTATATATAAGATGGCCTCATATGATTGTTAATATCATTGTTTATTAATTAATATTTAGTGTCGGAAAAAAAATTGCATCGTGTTATCTGCCCATTCCATTATTAATACTCCATCCAATTCAAAATAAATGATACACTAGGAATATTATATAGACCAAGACAATGATTAGTTGGTTTTAAATTTAGTAAAAACTCATTTAAAATGACATAATTATCCTTTTAGAAATTTTTATAAACAATTAATTGATAAATCTTCTCTCCCTTCCCAACTTTCCAAGACAACTTAAAAATTCAACCACCTTAATTAACACTTAGGGGTATATATGGAAAAAAAAAGTAAATTTGTATTGGTTTTGTAATTGTTTCACTTATATTTTGAATAGATTGCAAAAATTTAAATGTTTCACTTATTTTTAATGGGAGGGAGTAATACTTATTATTTGTTACATAATAAGCAATAAAGAACATGGATGATGATTTCGACCTGATTCCTAATCCACCTGATAATATGAGGAGTCGTTTGGATGTTGATGCTGGGGTGTTGCTTTCCCCGTGATTTTAGAACATAATGAATTTATTAGGAGTGGTTAGTAGTTGAAGAAGGGTATTCTTGTAAAAAAATAATTAATAGTGTCTTGGAATCCAAAAGTGACATATATTGTGGAACAAAATTAATTTGGCTAAAATGACAACTAATTTGGAATGGAGAAAGTAGATGTAATTTGTACTAAATTTTTTATACTAAGTTATCAAAAAGCTCAAGGAGTTGAGATTGTAGAGGTTATCAAATTTCCATTCCATAGTCAGTTGCATGTTTCATTTTACCTAAACTACCTAATTATACAAAATACAAAACAATAATAGGAAGAAATGAAATTACCAAAAAACCAATCGAAAGATTTGAACATATTGATCCAAGAGTAATTTGAGAGGGGTATTTTGATCATGTCATGCTTGGTTTTTTGTAATTTGCATTGATGATCAAGGGTATTTTGGGAACTTTGGAAAAATATACCCTTGGTGGATCCCATCTCCCCCAACACAAAATTTTTTTTGGATTATGAAATTACCCCCATACTTTTCTACTTTATGTTATTTAGTCCTTTACAAATCGATTTAACGCTTTAAGTTTTTTTTTTTCTATTTGTCCGATTAAGGTGATTCAGGTGCCTATTAAAAGGTAATTTCATGATTGCCGATCTATTTAGTATCATATAATTTTTGATCAACATGTCCGATTAATGTTTCTCAAGTGTCGGTTAAAAGGTTATTGCATGATCTACGACTTTCATGAAGGATCCGAAAGCTAAATTTGATCTACGAGTTTCATTAAGTGTTCAAAAGGGAATTTTTATGTTTCAAGATCTCTATCAACAAACATTTTTTTTATTTTGATTATTTATGAAATGACCCTCATATTTTTCTACTTTATACTACTTAGTCCTTTACTAATTCTATCTTCATCGATTTAATGCGTAAGCTATATTTTTTTGTTCTATTTGTCCGATTAAGGTGATTCAGGTGTCGATTAAAAGGTAATTTCATGATCTCCAACTTTCATGAAAAACTCAAAAGCCAATTTTTACATTTCAATTCAAAGAAAAATGCTTCCCAAATTTAGTGGTTTTGATTGCCGGTCTATTTAATACCATATAATTTTAGATGCACATGTCCGATTAAAGTTATTTAAGTGTCGGTTAAAAGGTTATTACATGATCTACGATTTTCATGAAGTACCCGAAAGTTAAATTTGATCTATAAGTTTCATGAAGGGTTCAAAAGGGAATTTTTATGTTTGAAGATCTCTATCAACAAACATTTTCTTATTTGGATTATTTATCAAATGACCCTCATATATACTTTTCTACTTTATACTACTTAGTCCATACAAATTCTATTTTACTCGATTTAACGCTTCAATTTTTTTTTCTTAAATTGTTCTATTTGTCCAAATAAGGTATAATTCATAAAGCACTCAAAAGCTATTTTTTATGTTTCAATTTTAAAAAGGCTTCCCACATTTTGTGGTTTCGATTGATGGTTTATTTAATATCATATAATGTTTTTATCCAAATAACCAATTAACAAAGATTCACAAAGATCTCATCATAAAATTTTCGACTCCGTAGCGAAGCACGGGTCTTGTACCTAGTGTCTATAAAACTTGAAAAACATTTACCAAATGCTTAAGAAGAAGGCCTTCGAAACCTAAAATGTAATTTACTATCCCATCATCATTCAGTGTTATTGATATTGCAAAAACCTTGTATGCATAATTTTAGTAAAATTTTTATCAATAATGGAGGCTATCAAATTTGCATCATCGCCATATTAGTGTTATGTAATTATATAGTATTTTTTTTTTGAAGTCTACACTACTAAATAGAGACATCAGTCATACGGAATGTTGACCAAAAAAAAGCCATATGGAAATCATTTAAGTGACATCGCAATCACCCACTTAATCTCCAAATTATTATTTTTTGTTTGGTACAAGTCTCTTTCTCCTCAATTGATTTTGTAAAGCCAAATCTCATACTATCAGGGACACGTCGTTGAGATATGCATACATGAAACTTGTAAGTTGTAATAAAGGGTCAAGGAATTATATAATTCATTAATTTTGTGAAAGTGAACTATATCAATCAAATTATTATGATTTCATGTCCTGAAAACATGGACTAATTAAAAATCATTAACCTTTGATTTAGATATTAATCTGATCAGATCTGCTCTTTTTATGATATTGCTACTTCATCCTTCAATTTGATCCTCCACTTAACCCTCCTGATGTGTCATTAGAAAACTTATTATAATTTCTAAAACCATATTCAATAATAGTCTAAAATCAAGGGATTTACCCTGCAAACTCTCCATATTTATAACTAGAGGCTAAACCTGAATTTAAATTCGTACCTTAATTATTAGGGGGGGCTAAACCTGAATTTAAATTCTTACCTTAATTATTAGGGGGGGCTAAACCTGAATTTAATTTATTTCCTTAATTATTAGGATGGTCAATTTGGAGGGACAAATTGGAGGGTCAAAAATAATTATCCCTCTTTTTTTCTCCTTGTGGTGAGTGTCGTAGCAACACCAAATAATAAATCAAACTACTCTACAGACAGAGTAAGTTCAGGTCGATGTTACAAAGAGTTGTGTTAACTACTTTACTCTAATTAATTCTAAATCTAACAAATTAACAATTTTTGGGGTTTTGTGAATAAATGTACAATAAAATAAATAAGCAGGAAAAAGCATATTAAGAAACCAGACAAATAAATTCTTCAATCCACATCGACCGGGATTCTAGAGGTGCCGTTCCCCCTTCCCTTCCCCTCTCTTTCTCTGGTTTTTCTCACTAGTTCTTTGTTTGCTCCTCATCCTTCTTGGCTAGTATTGTCAAGCGGGATGAGGGGTTGATCTATTATTTCATTTTCTATTTTATTTTGTTTTAAAATAAAGTCCCACAGATCTGATCTCTTTGGGTTTTTAGTCTCCAGATCTCTGGATCTTGGATGTTTAAGTCAGTTTAGTTTGAGTCAGTTGAGTTTGTCGAGTTAGTTTGTTTTGAGTTTAAAATAGATTGTGATTGTTTAGCCCATATTGAGATGGGTCTTTTTTGTGTTCATTGGATCCATAGGGAGTTTTTCGGATCACTCACCTTTTGGATGTTGGTGAAAGCTTTCTGTTGGAACAGAAGCGAAAATGAAAAGTTGTCACGCGTGCTAGAGACTCATCAGGAAGGTTCGAAACTCCAACTCATTCAGAAGATCCATATCATGATGTCAGATCCAGATCAAAACAATGAGGAAATTCATGTTAATCTATTGTAATTTATGTTATGATTTTTGTAATTTCATTTTTATAAATAAAAATTACATTTTCTTCAAAAATCATGGACTAAAAATCATTAATTTTAGGTCTAGATATTAATCTTGTCAGATCTGGCTCTTTTTATCTCCTTGTGAGTGAGCGTCGTACCAACACCAAATAATAAATTAAACTACTTTATAGACAAGGTAAGTTCAGGTCGATACCATAGATAGTTGTGTTAATTACTTTACTCTAATCAATTCTAAATCTGACAATTTTTGGGATTTTGTGAATCAATGGACAATAAAATAAATAAACAGGAAAAATTATTAAGAAACAAGACAAATAAATTCTCCAATCCCAAGCATCGACCGGGATTCTAGAGGTGGCTCCACCCAAACTCCCACGGTGTAGCACTTAGCTCCCGCCACACGCCCAGTGAAAGCCCTGATACCAACTATACAGACTCGGCCCAACCTGCGAGGTATTTGTCCGCTCTGGCACAAAGACCTCACGGATTTGTCCTTCCAAAAAAAAGTGCCTCACAAGTTTTGGCTTGGATCTCTATATATAAACCGCAATATAGATCCTCACATCCTCATGATGCGGGATCTTGGGGCATCACAATCTACCCCCTTATAGGTTTGTCGTCCTCGACAAGCTCACACAATCACAGCACCCACCGGACGCCGAGATTCTAGAGGTGGCTCCCACCGGACTCCCATGGTGTTGCACTTAGCTCCCGTTACACGCCCGGTTAAAGCTCTGATATCAACTGTAGAGACTCGGCCTAGCCTGCGAGGTATTGTCCGGTTTGAGCCAAAGGCATCACAAAATTGCCCTCTTCCAAAAGACGCCTCATAAGTTTGGGTTGAATCTCTCCATATAAATCATAATAGATCTTCATCCACATGATGTGGGATCCTGAAGCGTCACAGAAATGTTGACAAAAAAGAAAAGCCATATGGAAATCATTTAATTGACAACACAACCACCCACTTAATCTCCAAATTATTTACGTTGTTTGGTATAAGTGTCTTTCTCCTCAATTGGTTATGTAAAGCCCAAATTTCATATTATCAGGGACAGTTGACTTGAGATATGCATTCATGAAACTTGTAATAAAGGGTCAAGGAGTTATATAATTCATTAATCTTGTGAAAGTGAATTATATCTATAAAAAAAACTATATCTATATCTATCTATCAAATTATTATGATTTCATGTCTTGTAAATATGGACTAAAAATCTTTATTTTTAGAATTAGATATTAATATGACCAGATCTGACTCTTTTTACCTCCTTGAGCTGAGTATTGTAATAATACCAAATAATAAATCAAATTACCATATAGACAGGGTAAATTTAGGTCGATGCAATAGAGAATTGTATTAACTACTTTACTCTAATTAATTTTAAATCTAACAATTTTTAGGGTTCCGTGAATAAATGGATAATAAAATAAATAAGCAGGAAAAAATCATTAAGAAACAAGACAACTAAATTTTCCAATCCCATGCATCGTCTATTCAATTCAGGTTGATTTGATCATTAAAATAAATATTAACAATGAAATAAATTGTTAAAAGTCATAAACAAAACAAGCAATTGACTATACTACCCTCTAATTAAATCCCGATCTTCTTAAAATAATATATATAGAAACTTGTTGGAATATATTTATTAGGAGTGGGTAGTAGTTAAAGAAAGGTATTGTTGGAAAAAAATAATTAATAGTGTCTTGGAATTCAAAAGTGACAGATATTGTGGAAATTTTTTTTTGACTAAAATGACAGATAATTTGCAATGGAGGAAGTAGATGAAATTTGTACTAAAATTTTTGATACTAGGTTATCAAAAAGCTTAAGGAGTTGAGATTGTAGAGGTTATCAAATTTCCAATTCATAGGACCAGCTGCATGTTTCATCTTACCTAAATTACCTAATATACATGATTTTAGTAATAAATTTATCAATATGGACTATGGAGATTATCAAATTTCCATCATCACCATATTAGTGTTATGTAATTATATATATTTTTTTGAAGTCTAAACTTGTAAATAGAAACATCAGTCATATGGAAATGTTGACAAAAAAGAAAAGCCATATGGAAATCATTTAAGTGACAACGCAATCACCCACTTATCTCCAATTGGTGTAGTCTCCAGTACATCTGGTATATATGGTACACCCGTTTACAATTATGGTACACCCGGTAATTTTGATCTTGGATAAACCTTCTTTTATCCTAACAGTTGGATATTAAAAGTTTTAACCTGTTAAACCGATTTTAAAACCCGCTGGGATGAATTTGTATGTAGTCCTCATGATAAACTTTTACAATTTTTTATTCAAACCGTTGATATTACCGTTTTTTTTTATTTTTTTCTTCGTTAACCATTACCGTTGATTTTTATTTTTTTCTTCTTTAACCATTTATTTTACTTTTTTTTGGCACAAAACCTTTTTTTTTTTTACTTTAGTGCATTCATTTTTATTTTATTTATTTAAAATGAAATGTCGATTTTTCCACACCTTCTTACGGAGCTTTCTTCAAATTCTTCATTCTTGCAAGCAGTTCTATTCAATAATTTAATCTTCATATGAAGCACCCATCTAACGATCTTACTCAAGCTATTTCCTAAACAAAGCACAATGGTGCAGTCTTACTGATAAAGTAGACTGGGGGAAATGCTGTAGTGTTATTCATTTTTCTATAAGAAGAAGAAAGAAAGGCAACTATAGAAGGATAGCATAACATGAAGAAGGTATATACTATATACTTAAGTATTAGTAGGCAAAACAACACTAGATTATTACACATATTAAGCGTTTTTCTAATGTGTTAGCTCATAGCCCAATTAGCTAGATTATGGTATTGGTGCTAATTATGCTTGGTATGAAGATCTTCATCGTAACCTTGACAATTAATCAATCAAGTATTACTACTTCTACTAAAAATGAAAACAACACTAAGGAAGAAACGAGGATCGAAAATTATTATGAAGGGAATTATCAAGGTAATAAAAAGAACGTAGTAAAGTTTAAAAAAAAGGTTAAAGAAGAGAAAAAAATAAAAAGCAACGGTTGGAATAAAAAAATGTAAAAGTCTATCATGAGAACTACCACATACAAATTCATCTAAGGAGGTTTTTAAAATCGATTTAACAAGTTAAAACTTTTAATATCAACGGCCAAGATAAAAAGAGGTTTATCCAAAGATCAGAATTACCAGGTGTAGCACAACGGATGTACCGAAGACTACACCCCAAATTATTTATTTTGTTTGGTATAAGTCTCTTTCTCCTCAATTGGTTTTGTAAAGCCCAAATTTCATATTATCAGGACAGTTGACTTGAGATATGCATTCATGAAACTTGTAATAAAGGGTTAAGGAATTATATAATTCATTAATCATGTGAAAGTGAACAATATCTATCAAATTATTATGATTCCATGTCCTGAAAACATGCTTGACCCTCTAATTTGACCCTTCATTTGACTTTCCTGACGTGTTATTAGAAAATTTACTATAATTTCTAAAACCTATTCATAATAGCCTAAAATCAAGGGATTTACCCTACAAACTCTCCATATTTATAACTAGGGGCTAAATCTAGATTTAATTTGTTACCTTAGTTATTATGAAGGCCAAGTTGGAGGGTCAAAAAGAATTTTCCTGAAAACATGGACTAAAAATCATTAATTTTAGATTTAGATATTAATCCGATCAGATCTGGCTCTTTTTATCTCCTTGTGGTGAGCGTCGTAACAATACCAAATAATAAATTAAATTACCCTATAGACAGGGTAAGTTCAGGTCGATGTCATAGAGAGTTGTATTAACTACTTTACTATAATTAATTCTAAAATCTAACATTTTTTGGGGTTTTATGAATAAATGGACAATAAAATACATAAGCATGAAAAAATATTAAGAAACCAGACAAATACATTCTTCAATCCCAAAAAATCAACTATTCAAATTGATCTGATCATTAAAATAAATATTAACAATGAAATAAATTGTTAAATTTCATAAAACAAAACAAGCAATTGATTATATTATTACCCTCTAATTAAATCTCAATCTTCTTAAAAGAATATAGAAACTTGTTGGAATATATTTATTAGGAGTGGTTAGTAGTTGAAGGTGATATTGTTGGAACTTGGAATAAAATAATTAATAGTGCCTTGGAATCCAAAAGTGACATATATTGTGGAATAAAAAATTTTGGCTAAAATGACAGATAATTTGAAATGGAGGAAGTTGATGAAATTTCTACTGAAATTTTTTATACTATGTTATCAAAATGTTAAGGAGTTGAGATTGTAGAGGTTATCAAATTTCCAATCCATAGGATCAGCTGCATGTTTCATTTTACCTAAACTACATATAATATACATAATTTTAGTAAAAAAGGTTATCAAATTTCCATCATCACCGTATTGGTGTTATGTATATATTTTTTTGAAGCCTACACTTCTAAAACAGAGACATCAGTTAAATGGAAATGTTGACCAAAAAGAAAAGCCATATGAAAATCATTTAAGTGACAACGCAATTACCCACTTAATCTCCAAATTATTTATTTTGTTTGGTATAAGTCTCTTTCTCCTCAATTGGTTTTGTAAAGCCCAAATTTCTTATTATCAGGAACACGTCGTTGAGATATGCATTCATGAAACTTATATTAAAGGGTCAAGGAATTATATAATTCATTAATCATGTGAAAGTGAACTATATCTTTTATCTATCAAATGATTATGATTTCATATCCTGAAAACATGGACTAAAAATCATTTATTTTAGATTAGATATTCTGAGATTTGGCTCCTTGACATACACAGAGTGGGGTTTCACTTTCAGAAAGCTTTTAAATGTTTCCACTTTCTACCCATTGATGTCATCAATATCCGACAACTCAACAACTCCACAGAGATGAATTCTAGTCCTGACAAGCCAACAACCACATCTTTCACAGAATATAAGCCAAATCGCTTAAGAATTGGAATATATATAAGTGAGAGCATGAAGTACTTTACTTAATTTCCTTAAAATTCACTATCTGCAACTCGTACTGCACTTGCAAATAAGTTGCAATGGCTTCCCTTCACTTTGTTTTATTTCCTTTCATGGCTCAAGGCCACATGATCCCATTGGTTGATATTGGTAGACTCTTAGCACAGCGCGGCATGATTGTTACTATTATTACAACGCCTCACAATGCAGGCAGAGTCCAGAAAACAGTCTCCTCTGCCATGGAATCAGGCCAAGATATCCGTTTGCTTCCAATCCAATTTCCTTGCCAACAAGTTGGATTGCCGGAGGGGTGTGAGAATTTAGACATGCTGTGTTCAGCAGCCGAGTATTTGCATTTCTTCACTACCGCGAACCTGATGGAAGAAGCCGTGATCAAATTATTTGAGAAGCTAACACCCCTCCCCGATTGTATTATTTCAGACAAGAACCTTCATTACACCATAAAAATCGCCACCAAGTTTCAAGTTCCAAGGGTTTCGTTCCACCCATATTGTTGCCTCTCTCTTCTTTGTCTGCACAACATACACTCCTCCAAGATACTTCAGAGCTTAACCTCTGATTCTGAATACTTTACCGTGCCAGACATGCCCTTCAAAGTTGAGTTTACCAAAGCTCACTTTGCGAATCATAGTGATCATCATGATGGACCTTGGAAGCAACTTTTTCAAAAGATTGAAGAAGCTGACCGATCGTCATTCGGGGTCGTCATAAATACTTTTCAAGAGCTGGAGTCGTTATTGGTCCAAGAGTACAGCAAGGTAAGAAATGGCAAAGCCTGGTGCATTGGTCCTGTTTCTTTGAGCCACAAAGATGAACTTGATAAGGCACAAAGAGGTAACAATAATATTGCTAATTCAATTAACGAGCACCACTACTGTTTAAAGTGGCTTGATTCTCAACAACCAAACTCTGTAATTTATGCTTGCCTTGGAAGCATCAGTACTCTCAGGCTTTCCCACTTGAAAGAGTTGGGTTTAGGCTTAGAGGCATCCAACAAGCCCTTCATTTGGGTCATTAGAGGAAATGATACATCAAAACAAGTAGAGAATTGGATGAAAGAGGATGGATTTGAGTCTAGGACTAAAGGAAGAGGGCTTGTTATTCTTGGATGGGTTCCCCAACTACTCTTTTTGTCACACCCTGCAATAGGAGGATTCCTAACTCATTGTGGATGGAATTCAACAATCGAAGGCATTCCTGCAGGTTTGCCATTCATTACATGGCCACAATCTGGAGACCAATTTGTCAATGATAAACTAGTAGTAGAAATACTGAAAATTGGAGTGAGCCTTGGAGTCGAAAAACCGACCTATTTGGGAGTGGAAGGGAATGTTGAGGTAAGAAAGGAAGATGTGAAAAATGCTATAGAAAAATTAATGGATCAAGGAAATCAAGGAATGGAGAGAAGAAAACGAGCCAAAGAGTTTGGAGACAAGGCAAACAAGGCTGTTGCAGTGGGGGGATCTTCTTACTTGAATTTGACCAAATTTATCCAAACTATCAGGGAACAATCTCAAAAATGTGTTGGTGAGGAGATATAGAGAGGGAAAGGTGTTATTGTATTTCCCTTTTGATTTTTACATATTTTGAGTAATCTGCAATGTATATGGCTGTTTTATTGTATCACTGTGTTATAAATTATAGCCTACTCATTTTCCTTCAAAATCCCAACATAAACTACTAAAATGTTTCTACATTAATTAATTATTTGAGATTGAAAAGAATGATTGGTTGTTCCAGCTTTGAAACCCATTGGTCAGAGAAATTATTACATGAACATATGATGGACTAAATCTGCAACTGAACAGAGTCAATTGAAGCAATAAATTACAGAGTATTTCAGGAGTCGAACCCACGAGCAACAATAAATTTCTATAGCAATTAATTCAATGGAAAGAAGGAAATTTGAGAGAAATAAAGTAAATTAAATTGAAAATAATTAAATTATTAAAGCAGAAAAATAAATAAGAAGTAAGCTTCGATCCTTTCTAAGGAAGCAACAAGTTTAAGACAATTAAATAAATATTAGTGAAATTAAAGTAACAATTAAATAAATATTACAATTTTAAGACAATCGCACTCTTGGGATAAAAGGATTTGATCCTCCGCATCAATTGATATCTAACTTATAAAAAGATGGCGTAGATTAATGTCAAACGCCCATTAATCCCTATCTTTCCTTGGTCTTTATTAGTTATGACTCACGCCCCAAACTAAATTCTAACAAGTATACTAATCTAGTTTCAAATGTCTATTAGATTCAAGTAACTCGTTGCTTTAAGAACTAGAAAGATCTTAGCCAATCATAGATAACATCAACACAAACAGGTGATATTCAACCTATATTCAAGATTCTCTAGGACTACTCTTAGTCGTTACTTGGGATTTGATTACTTACGATTGCATATAGGAATCTCATCTAATTATAAGAAAAAAAAACATACATAATTACAATAGATGGTCATTCTACATAATCAAGCATGAAATCATTCCAATAGTTCAGAGAAAATTGAAATACTTACAAGATAGATGAATAAACGTAGAGCCTCACAAATCAAATACCCAAGAGATTGAAAGTCTTAAAATTGAATTAACTAGTAAAGAAAAATTACAAGAGATTCAAGACTAGAGAGAATCTCCATTCTTGAGTTGTAGAGAAAATAAAACTAACCTAAAAACTAAACTAATGTAAAAAGTCAAATATAATCTTTGGCGGTTAGCTTTTAAAAGAGTTTAACCTAATTAAAATAATAAATTACATAATTGCCTAAGACTAATAAAATTAACTATAAGGGTATCGGCTTTCCCTAGGCTTAAAACATGAAAGAGATTAAAAGCTTGTAGGAGATTTGGCCCAAAAGAGAGTTGAACCCACGAAATTCCTTGTGTTCCAAATTTAATTCCGCACCTCCTGGTTTGACCCCAATTTAGGTCGAGTTTGACCTTCTGAAGGTTGAACTGAAACATCAATTTTGCCAGCTTGCTCTAAGTAACTCCAAATCACAGAATTTCATAAGGAGGTTACCAAACTTTCATACGGAGGTTACCAGAATTTCATAGTTTAGTTACCAAAATTTCATAAGGAGGTTACCAAAATTTCATTGTGAGGTTGTTAGAATTTCATAGGGAGGTTACCAAAATTTCATAAGGAGGTTACCAAAACTTTATAGATAGGTTATTGGAATTTCATAGTGAGGTTACAAGAATTTCATGGAGAGGTTACCAAAATTGAATGGGAAAGTTATCAGGATTTCATAGTATAGTTACCAATGCTCTTTTAGCCAAGCAAGCATGGAAGATTCTTACAAAATCTCAAACAATGATGCCTCTGATTCTTTGCAAAAACATTGCATAAGGGAAAAATTATTGGATATAAAATGTAAAGCTGAGAATTGTTGGTCATGGAAATTGGAAAAGCATTCTTAATTCCAGAGATTTAATTAGGAAGGGCCTCACTTGGCAAGTTGGAAATGGACAGAGCCTACAAGTACAAGGAAACTATCTTCTTGGGATCCTTTATTTCAGAGTCTGCCTATTTCCTCCAATCAATTAGATAATGCACAAGTACTATATATATGGTAAAGACTTTATAGATTGGAGGACACATAAATGGGATATGAATAAGTTGCAGCAACATGCATGGGATAGCTCTAATTCCTAAAGATCTGTGTTTCTTTTCGATTACAAATACAGAAGACAGACCTGTTTGGAGATATATACTACAGATGGTAACTATACTACAAAATCAGGATATAATTTACAAGAGCAGGAAGAACTTCTACAGCATCCTCCACAAAGGAACTTGAATTGAAGTAAAAGAGATTGGATTACACTTTGGAAGAGTAAGTTAACTAAAAAAAGAATCATTTTTTCTATGGAAAATTTGCAATGATTAGTGTTTACCAGTAGCAAAGGAACTAGCCAAAAGAGGTATTAACATTTCTCATATTTGTTCAAACTGCTTGAAGGAAGAAGAAGAGAATCTCTTGAACTTCTGTTTCTTACATGTGATGCTGCTAGACCAGTTTGGTTTGATAATTATATGGGACTCAAAATTGATTCGTTTGAGATCACCTGATCTTTATTTCATTAGATAAGACTTTGGATGACAGAATTACATGAAGAAACAGAGGAAAAGCTACGATTTACTTGGAATTTTGCTAGTTTTCTCTTGGCAATTTGTTGCCAATGAACATTAATGCTCTACTATATCAGAGGACGTGAAATTGATCCTTTAGCTACTGCAGTAGTACTCCATGCTAAAACATTAAAGGATAAATGGCACAAGAAGCAGCAACAAGAGGGAGATGAGAATTACATGGCCCTAATAATGTGTATTTGTTCGCCAACGTCACTTCTTTACATGGCCTTCAACTGCATGAATATTAAATTAGGAAAATTTTAATTTAATGATTAACATTCTACTATTAACTAGTATTAATCTACTAACAGATTCCATGTGACTTTTCTAATTTCAAATATATATTTCAGTAATAATTAATTAATCAAATTATGTGCAATATACCTTATTAAGAGCTTGCTTGTGACGACGGTAACCCTGCTTAATTAGTTTAGTAAACAACATATTAGTGAAAATATATATATATCAAAATTAATAAAAGTCAAAATTAGAAATTGAATACTACTAATTACCCTATCAGTTCCGTAAATATAATCACAATAGGTAAAAACCGAAGCAAAATTGCTCTGACTTTGTCTACCCACAAAGTGGTGATAATCATGGTACTCTGCCCCAACATAAAATGGTATCAAGTTGGTTGGATTCCATGGAAACTCATACCTGCAAATGCAATTAAATATTCCGGCCAAAAAAAATGCAATTATATATAGGATTTTATATATCTCAAAATATATATATATAGGATTTTATAAACAAAAATTAATTATTGTGAATTTTGGGTTAATTAAAGAGATGATGATTATACAAAATTAATTTACCCGCTGTGAGTCTGAATGGCTTCAACCTGGCGCAAAATGGTCCAAATGGAGAGGGTAATCATGTGGCATGGAACCATAGTTGGACCTAAAAGTGTTGGAATGCCCAGAATCACGGTTTCTGCCCAATGGGAATGAGAAGCTGCAAATCCAAATGGAGCACTGTATTTATGGTGAACATAGTGAATTTTCTCGTAACCCCATTCACAATGGAGAAGTCTATGAAGCCAGTAATTTGTGTAGTCCTCGATCAGAAAATAAACCACCAATTGGCTCGAAATCTCCCACATCGATGGCAATGGCAAGCTCGTACGAATTCCGACCCACTGCGATCGATAATCATAATTTGGTACACAAATTAGAGATATATATCTCCTCAAATTCATATATATATGCCCAAGAGTTTTTCACTGGTTTGAATTCTTACCTTAAAGGTAGGGACAGAAACGATTTGAAGAGGACCGACGACGAAAATAAATATCTTCATTACATATTTGTAACAATTAAACATGTCGGAAAATGAACTTTTCATCTTTGGCTGAACCTTGAACTTTGCCATGTAGTCTGACTTACTGAGTTCAATCAAGGCATAGGGAAGAGGGGCTAGGGAGAAGACTAAACACAAGAGAATTGTATTGTTAACGTAAAGAAGGAAGTCTGATTTGTTTGCTGAATAATTGTACCAAAGGTTTTCTGCTAAAGTAAGGTTTCTTTCCAAAGCCAAAGATGCTTCTTCAAGGGTTTGATATGGCAGCATTTTTGCTTGATTCCTTAACGTTTTGATATATTCTAAATCAATCGGTCCCCTCAAATATATATATATATATATATATATATATATAAAATAACTATACTAAAAACTCATTTTTTTTTATTTAATTAGATCTAATATCTTTTAATCAAGGTTTGTGAAACCGGACCGGCTAGGGAACCGGTGAGGGATCCAATCAGCGGTTTGACTAATCCGACCGGTTCAACCATCGACCCGGTCCGTTAAGGCAATAGAGACTAAAAAAGAACTTTATATACAATAAATATAATATGTTGCATAACAATAACATAAAAAGCTTTGGGGTGAAGTGGTTAAGTGGTTTATGATTTTTTTACTATGCTATGGGTTCATATCTCATCAGAAACAAAATTATTTTCAAATTTTGAATTTTGAATTTAGTCAACCTTTATTAAAATCGGTCAAAATTGGTCCGATTTTCCGGTTCAATTGTCGGTTGAACCGATCGGCATCGGTCTTTGACTAAGCGTAAATAGCTATGTCTTCCGGATCAGACAGGCCTCCAGTATCTGGTTCAACCGATCGGTCCGGTTTCAAAAACAATGCTTATAACTATTTTATTTTTACCATTTTACTATTTCAATTAAAAAATTTAAATATATTAAAATTTTTTAAATATACTATTAAATTCAATATTTTTATAAATATTTTACTTTTTACCATTTTAATTTAAAGTTTTTAAAAATAAAAAGAAAAGTAACATGCAATTATTTCCTTTGACTTGTAAAGTTAGAAGTGTCAATCGAGCGGGTTGGGCGGGTTTCGGGTTCGGGTCATCTGGGTCCAGGTCAAATGAGTTAGATAATTTTCTCGGGTCATTCGGGTTTCAACTCATTTGGGTTCAGGTCATTTAAGTCTCAGGCCTGCTAGGTTTCGGGTCAAGTGGGTTCAGGTTTTGACCTCGTGTCACTCGGGTTCTGAGTTATTCGAGTTTTTGGGTCTTTTGGGTATAGGACTCGGGTCAATGGGGTCAACCTGAATTTTTTAATGTTTAATTCTTAAATTTATTTAATATATTTATTATTCGATTTATTTTACAATTCACTGCCGGTGAAATTTAGCGAACTACATATACAGGGTTAAAGAGTTGACATGTATCCCATTATATGTTAATTTTGAATATATATTAAAAATTTTAGTACAAATTTCATCTACTTCCTCCATTACAAATCATCTGTCAATTTTAGGGTAGTTTAATTTATTATTTGGTATTGTTACGATGCTCACCACAAGGAAATAAAAGAGCCAGATCTGATCAGATTAATATCTAAATCTAGAGTTAATGATTTTTAGTCCATGTTTTCAAGACATGAAATCATATAATACTTTGATAGATATTCACATGATTAATGAAGAGTTTTGCTACACAGTCCGAAAAACTGACCCGAAATTTGGTCCACATGACGTGTTCTTACACGGTTGGTCCAGCAAACTGGTCTCATCACTATTTGAGTGGAATTTTGCTACATAACATAAGATTACTAGTCATGACACATCATGGGAGACAAAATTCAAATCAATTTTTCAGACTGTGTGGAATTTCCCATTAATGAATTATATAATTCCTTACCCTTTATTACAAGCTTCATGAATGCATATCTCAAGTCAACGTGTCCCTGATAATATGAAATTTGGGCTTTACAAAACCAATCGAGGAGAAAGAGACTTATACCAAACAAAATAAATAATTTGGAGATTATGTAGGTGATTGCGTTGTCACTTGAATGATTTTCATATGGCTTTTCTTTTTGGTCATGATTTCCATATGACTGATGTCTCTATTTATTTAGAAGTGTAGACTTCAAAAATATATATTTTTTATTATTATATATATAATTACATAACACTAATATGGCGTTGATGGAAATTTAACAGCCTCCATTATTGATAAAATTTTTACTAAAATTATGTATATTACGTAGTTTAGGTAAGATGAAACATGCAGTTGATCCTATGGATTGGAAATTTGATAACCTCTTCAATCTCAATTCCTTGAGCTATTTGATAACTTAGTATTAAAAATTTTAGTACAAATTATTATATCTACTTCGTCCATTCCAAATTATCTATCATTTTAGCCAATTTTTTTTCCACAATATCTGTCACTTTTAAATTCCAAGAGTATATTATTAATTATTTTTTACCAAACAATACCCTAATTCTTCAACTACTAACCACTCCTAATAAATATATTCCAACAAGTGTGTTCTTTTGAGAAGATTGAGATTTAATTAGAGGGTAGTATAGTCATTTGCTAGTTTTGTTTTATGAAATTTAACAATTTATTTTAATGATCAGATCAATTTGAATAGTCGATGATTGGGATTAGAGAATTTATTTGTCTTGTTTCTTAATTTTGTTTTTCTGCTTATTTATTTTATTATCCATTTATTCACAAAATCCAAAAAATTGTTATATTCAGAATTAATTAAAATAAAGTAGTTAACACAACTCTCTGTGACATCGATCTAAACTTATTTTTGTCTATAGAGTAGTTTAATTTATTATTTAGTGTTGTTACGAACGCTCGCCACAATGAAATAAAAAGAGCCACATCTGATCAGATCAATATCTAAATCTAAAATTAATGATTTTTAATCCATGTTTTCAGGACATGAAATCATAATAATTTGATAGATATAGATCATTTCACATGATTAATGAATTATATAATTCCTTGACCCTTTATTACAAGTTTCATGATACATAATAAAGGGTCTAAGGAATTATATAATTCATTAGTCATGAATTACTTGTAATAAAGGGTCACGTCGTTGAGATATGCATACAATCTTCAAAAAAAAAATTGTATGCATATCTCAACGACGTGACCCTTTATTACAACTTACATGATTGATTTTTTTGGTGAAACTTTCATGATTAATGAATTATATGATTCCTTAACCCTTTATTACAAGTTTCATGCATGCATATCTCAAGTCAATGTTCCCTGATAATATGAAATTTGGGCTTTACAAAACCAATTGAGGAGAGACTTATACCAAACAAATAAATAATTTGGAGATTAAGCATGGGTGATTGCGTTGTCACTTAAATGATTTCCATATGGCTTTTCTTTTTTGTCATGATTTCCATATGATTGATGTCTCTATTTAGAAGTGTAGACTTCAATATATATATATATATATATATATATTATAAAAACAATAATTGATTATGGAAGTGAAAGTATAAAAAAGTGGTTGAATAAGCTCATCACATTCACCCAAGAACAAATTAAGAGGCATATTTTGAAACTTTCATGTTCGATTTTTTCGTTATTTGGGTTGATGATTGAGGGCATTTTGGAAATTTTATGAAAAAATTACTATTTACGGGTCCTCATTCTACATAAACTAATATTTTTTGTTGGCTTATTTATCTAATGATCATCATACTTTTATACTTTATGCTATTCAATCCTTTACAATTATAGGTTGAACGATTTAACGCATAGGCTTTTATTTTTGTATTTTTATTATTCTATTTGTCCGATTAAGGTAATTCAAGTGTCCATTAAAAGGTTATTTCATGATCTGCAACTTTCATGAAGAATTCAAAAACCAATTTTAATGTTTTGATTCTAAAAAATACTTCCGAAATTTTGTGGTTTTGATTGCCGGTCTATTTAATATCGTATAATTTTTTGTTCACTTGTCTGATTGAAGTTATTTAAGTGCTGGTTGAAAGGTTATTGCATGATCTATAACTTTCATGAAGGACCCAAAAGCTGAATTTTATTAACGAGTTTCATGAAGGGCTCAAGAGAAAATTTTTATGTCTCGTCTCCATCAACAAACATTTTCTTATTTTGATCATTTATCAATTGACTCTCATATTTTTTCTACTTTATACTACTTAGTTCTTTACTAATTTTATCTTAATTGGTTTAAAGCTTCACTTTTATTTTCTTATTTTTTGTTTTATTTATCCGGTTAAGATGATTCAGATGTCTATTAAAATGTAATTTCATGATCTACAACTTTCAACTCTAAAAAATGCTTCCGAAATTTTGTGGTTTCGATTGCCGATTTATTTAATATCGTGTAATTCTCGATCCACATGTCCGATTGAATTTATTCAAGTCTCGGTTAAAAGGTTATTGCATGATCTATGATGTTAATTAACAAAAATATTATTTTTTAAAAAACAAAAAAAAAGGAGAAAGATGATCAAATGACCCTGTAGAACAAGAAATTTCGGCCCAATAAGAATTTTCTACAAATTTCTTTTAAGAATTTATCCTTAAATTTGTTGGATATTTTCTAAAGAAAATTGGTAGATAAATATGACACATGGTCTGACCAATCAGATTTCAATATCTAATGGTTTGACCAATCAAAATTAATCTGAGTCATCACCTTGAAATTGCCAAGGAAATTACCTGGAAGCGACCTTGGAGCATCATCCACCGTTGGATTTTACTTTGCTTGCAAGTAAAGCAGATTAGCATTAAATGCACAAGGAATTTCCTCCACTATATAAAGGGAGTCCCCAAAGCCATTTGATACAAATTGAAAAGCAGAGAAGTAGAGTTGAAGAGCAAAGTCTCCAGAAGATCCAAGGATGAATATTAAATGATTAAATGATTTTCCTTTTTTACCCTTAGTATTAATTTCTTCCCTCCCTTCAAAACAGAAAATTATTCTTCAAAAAGAAAAAAATCCCCTCCCTCTTCCCCACAAGGCTACAACCCTCGCCCCCTGCTACAATCCATTTCAGAATATATACCTAATAGAGAAAAAAGACTAAATTATTGATGAGGAATTCTAGTTATTGAAATTGTTGGAAAATCTGCAAAATTGCTCCTAATGATATGATAAGAATGAAAGTGATTAAAACCTTTTAGGGTAATCAATCGGAAATTTATACAGTATTTTGAAGGTCATCCCGTGGTTAAAAAGCTGGGGAATTATTTGTCAAAACCAAGGTACAAAGCCATACTTATGGTGAAGATCGATGGCAAGGATGAGTTATTTTCAGTATAAATTATTATTTTTGGTACATGCAGTTGTGGAAGTAACCGGAATTATATATATTGAAATAATTTTTTGCGGTTGTGGAAGTGGCCAGAATTGTATATTGAAATAATTTTCTCCATATAATTAAATTCGACTGGTTGCCAATCTTTGAGCTCACTCATTAAACTTTGAAAACTTTTCAAAGGATAATCTAAAACCATTACACCAAAAGGTTTTTTTCATTTTACCATTACACCTCATGATAATTCACCCTTATTGTTTTGTTTAGTACTAAATAATAATAAAAAATTATATACCATCCTTTTTTAAAATTTTCCCAATAATTAATAATTAATATAGATTAAATGACCATTCCCCTCCCTGAATTATATGGTGTTTTGGTGCCCCCTTAAGAATTATTTTGGACTTATCCCCTAAAGTTTTATTTAGTAGCAATGTTGCTCTTTTGTCATTATAATTTCTCCACTTTGACAATAAATCTTAATTTAATTACTCCACATTGAAGATTTCAATGTGAAAAGCCAGAGCACAAAAAAAAAAAAAAATCAAAGTGAAGTAATTTTTTAAGTGGAATATTTTTTTTTTTGAGAAATAAACTTTTTTATTAATGCGATTGGGATTACAAACGTACAGAAAGACCCGTATACCACTATATGATTAGCTACATTATCGAAACGCTAATCTATGAGCCAACAAACCCCTTCCCCAACAAATACAATTGAAATCTCATAACACCCGCTCTTGAACCTAGAAACTAGAAACTATACCTACTTACAAACCAAATAAAACAAACAAACAAATTCCAAATTAAACTCACATTATGTGAGAGTTGAACCCAAGACCTCATGGTCCAGGTATGCTAGAACTAAGAGTCCAGTACTCTATCACCAGGCCAAATACCCGATGGCTTAAGTGGAATAATTTAATTAAGATAAATTGTCAAATTGGAGTAATTATAATGCTAAAGGGGTAATAGGGCTCCTAAATAAAACTTTAGAGGATAAAATATCCAAAATAATTGTTTAGCTGACAAAATGTCCAAAACACCATAGTTTCAAGGGGGAAATCATCATTTAGCCAAGGCCGTAATCTCAATTTAGGGGTCGAACTTTCATAATAAGCTCAAATAAGGGCCCCAAAACAGAATTTCAACAAATTAGAAGACATACTAAGTAAATTTTTACAAATTAGGTTCTCCTTAGATATTGAAAACCAATGCTGGTCATGCCTACACATCAATTCTAATAGAAAAATGGTGGTATTATATTAATTAAAAATCAAAACATATTAATCCAAATAAATTCAATAAACGTAGTATGATATAACATTTTTCCATGTTTTTTAATTTATATACATCTCACACACTAGTATTAACTAACATCTTGCACAATATGTCATAATTTACTAAATATGAACTTTAATTTGTTGAAATTGTGTTTTGGAGCCCTTATTGAAAAGTTGAAGCCCTTATTTGAGCCTTTAATCTTTAGCCAATTAATATCCAACTCTCTCTCAAGCAAGAAATTAACACACATCCATCACTAAACCTAATATTCGGAGGCCATTGCAAATATTAATTCAATCATCAATCATAACTAAGAAGTCAACACTCTCCCCATCAACCCAGATGTTTGATAATTTATAGGTTTTAGTAATATTGACATGACTCTAATATTATTAAAAATAAAATGCAGCAGAAGCACATACTAGCACATTTTTTTTTATCTTACATGAGGGGAGGGGGGAGAGTGGGGTTTAAACCCCTACTCTTTTGGTGAACTCCCTAACCTTTTACCACTAAACCAAGAAGTGAAGTTCACTAGCACATTAATAATAGATATCTATATCAAAGTATATTAATAGTCCACTAGGCCAAGTATATTAATAGATATCTATATCAAAGTATATTAATAGTCCACTAGGCCAAGTATATTAATAGATATCTATATCAAAGTACCTAATTTTCATATATATATATATAGCTAAGTAAACATAAGTTGGACAGCACCAAAGGCAAAGAGAGAGATCATTCCATCAATAATGGAATTAGAGATGTTGTTGGGTTTGAAGATTCTTGGTGTAGTGTTAGGAACATATGTTTTGGTAATTGGTTTTGTTAAGAAAATAAATGAATGGCATTATGTTAACAGCTTGGGAGAGGAGAAGAAACGTCATCTCCCTCCAGGTGACATGGGATGGCCATTGTTTGGTAACATGTTGTCCTTTCTCAAAGCTTTCAGTTCCAAAGACCCTGACTCTTTCATTCGCAACTTGGTTCAAAGGTCTTAATTAATTAATTCATCTTTCCAGCTCTTCCCTTTTATTTATATAATCTCTTTTACCTATTAATGCCAATTGATTGAATATTACAGGTATGGCCGAAGTGGTATTTACAAGACCCACTTGTTCGGAAGTCCAGCAATCATAGTTTCAATCCCCGAAACCTGTAGGAAAGTGTTGACAGATGAGGAAAGATTTGGAATTGGTTACCCAAAATCGACGAGGGAAATATCTGGGAAATGGATTCATAGTATGAGCCATGCAGAACACAAGCATGTGCGCAGATTAATGAAAGCTCCAATCAATGGGCATGAGGAACTGGCCATGTATATTGGATACATCGAGGAAGACGTAATTAAAGCATTGGATGAATGGTCCAGCATGAATGAGCCGGTGGAGTTCATGAAGATGATGGAGGAGCTTACTTTAAAGTTAATTACAAACATCTTCTTTGGCCCAACTATTGCTAAAACCGTAATGGGTAACTTAATGGTGAACAACTATGCTGACTTGATGAAAGGGTTCAACTCTGTCGCCATTAATTTTCCTGGCTTTGTTTTCTACAAAGCTTTCAAGGTAATCAATATTCTTTCTTTCTTTCTTCACCAACAAGGCTTAATTTTACCCTCTTACCCCTAACGTTACAAAAACAGGACAAATACCCCTTGTCATGTTTACCTGGATGCAATTTGATATGTTTACATGCTCAACATGCAAGAATTAAATGGACTCTAACCAATGATAGATCTTGACTCTAACCAATTATAAATTACAATGTAGTCAAAATATTTTAATTTTGACCAATTTTTAAAAGATAATATAAATCAAAATAATTTTTTTAAAATATACTTGTAAACTTTGATTTATAAATTTTCTAATACATATATATTTTTGTAAAAATTTAATTTTAAATATTTTTCTATAAATAATGATCAAAGATGGATTATAATTGACCAAATTGTGATTTATAAATAAGAATACTCTAACATATATAGAATAGTTTACAGGAAGCCAATTAAAGCTCCAGTGGTAAAATTTTACTTTGAGAGTTTAATATGGAATTCTTTGTATAAATGTAAGGAAAATTATTTCATCTATTGTGAGTGGGGTTTAACCGACTCTACAAGTGGGATTAAATAGTTGATTTGTGTCTCTTAGGGTATATAAATGATCAAATATATGTATCAGTTCTTTAACCTACTTGACGTTTGTGAAGTCTGAAAACTCCAATGATAATGTATCAAATAATGTATCAAATAATTATATGGCAAAAAATATGTAT
>AWUE01022468.1:0-32671 GCA_001974825.2 Corchorus olitorius | reverse complement strand
AATTAAATCCAGCTTTAGCCCATAGTTAAAAATATGGAGAGTTTGAAGGGTAAATCCCTTGATTTTAGGCTATTATTGAATGGGGTTTTAGAAATTATAGTAAGTTTTCTAATAACACGTCAGGAGGGTCAAGTAGCAAAGAACCATTATCATACGCTAGCTCCTGAGCAAAACTTTTTTTAACTTAAGGGCTAAAAGGGTCAACACAAATAAAAGTTCAAAATGCAAAATATAGCCAATGGGAGTTGGCATAAGTACTAGTTAAGATTTGGATTCTTCGTGCACTCCAAATACGTTCGAATCCCGCTGACTGTAGTCTCTCATAATTTGTTAGGCGATTTGTAAATTCCGAAAATTACGCAGGTGAAACTCCAATAGGTCCGTGAATCCCAAACTAGATCGACAGTTACCTTGGAGATAGGGTAGCCAACCCTGCTCCTAAACTTTTTTTCACCAAAAAAATGCAAAATTTATAAAATATTGATGATCAATACTTACTAGAATTTCATATTTATATGCAAGTATATTGAACTTAATTGCAAAATTAATTTGATCTATATATAATATATCAGGCAAGGAAAGTAATTATAAAGGTCCTCCAAGGTGTCCTGGATGATAAGAGGAGGGCCAAGATCAGCACTCAATCTAATGATGACCCAAATCAAAAGAGAGGAATGATTGATCTGCTTATGGAAGCCGAAGATGAAAATGGCCATAAGTTCACGGATGAGAATATAATAAATTTATTGCTTGTGTTCTTGTTAGCTGGCCAGGAAAGCACAGCCCTTACAATCACGTTTGCAATTATCCATATGCATGAACATCCACAAGTGCTGCTGAAGGCTAAGGTTTGGGAATTTTGTAGATAAACTCTAATTACCCATTTTTTTGTTGATTATTAGAGCATGCCAAATATTCTGATTTTTTTTTTCTTACTAAATTTCAGGAAGAGCAACAACAATTATTAAAGAAGAGACCAAGTACACAGAAGGGTTTGACTATGAAGGATATTAGAGAAATGAATTATCTTCAAAAGGTAACATGTGTTCTAATCCTTTTTAACTTGTTTTCATTGTTTACACTTCTTGACAAACATGTAGATATTAAAAGTAATAATTATATAAAAATATAATTACCTCAAATTTCAGGATTTATTATGTGTGACCAATATCTATGTATATTTTTGAATTTTTAGGTAATTGATGAGACACTGAGATTTGATACTCATACATTTTCCCTCTTTCGAGAGGCAAAAGTTGATGCTAAAATCAATGGTTAGTGATTTCAATTCCCTTTAGTACTATTTCTTAATTTCTTGTTGCAAGATCTGTCATGAAATTATAAGGATAATAATAATTTTTAAATTTTTATTGTATTAGGTTATTTCATACCAAAGGGATGGAAGGTTCTAGTTTGGAGTAGGGGTGTTCATATGGACTCGGAAGTTCATTCAAATCCAAACAAATTCATCCCTGAAAGATGGGAGGCAAGTTTTAACTTCATTCTTTCTTTTTTTTTTGATGATTACTTCATTCTTATTCTTCTATTTATGTAATTATATCATCATAATTGCATGGCTAAACATAATTAACGTCCTTAATTCCCCTTAATCATGATCAAAATTGCGAAATATAAGAAGTTATTGTTTAAATTCTTACATATGCATGCAATGCAGAACAATAAACTCAAAGCTCCAGGATCATTCCTCTCCTTTGGAGGAGGAAACAGGATTTGCCCTGGAGCTGATTTGGCCAAGCTTGAGACCTCCATTTTCCTCCATTATTTTCTCCTTAACTACAAGTAAGTTTTTAATGCAAACCGCAATTTTCTATTGGCCCAAACGATTTGTTTTTATTTTTAATTTTGGTTCCTTTTTTCATTAATTTGCAGGCTTGAACGAATCAATCCTGGAGCCCCCATTACCTATTTACCTACTCCAAGGCCAGGCGATAACTGCCTCGCGAAAATCACCAAGGTCTAATGATGATCAAATCACCCACCATACGAAGAAATAATTGTCTTGATGACTTGTTTGCCCCAGAATCTACTTTAAATATGTAACTAAATCAAGGTTGGTCACCTTGGCCAAAAAATAATAATAATAAGGTTAGTCACGCAAAAATAGTATAGTAGTATAATATAAGAACAAGGTTAATATGCTCGTGCTTCGCCACGAGTGTTCCATTTATGAACTACGTTGTGGTTGTTCAAATCCTTTGTAGAACTGTGTTGAAAATATTTAGAAGCAAGGTAGTAATGTATGTGCTTGGCTGCAGGTGTTTTATTTTTAGTCTTACGAATTTATAAAGTTGTAAATTAACCAAGTTGATAATTTAATAGTCACTTTAAGTTTTTGTTAAAGTTATGTGTGTATAATAGTCACTAGTATTACTTTAATTTAATAGTGTTTTTTTTTAACCCTGAAGATAATAAAAATTAAGACATGGTAGCTTGTAGGATAGACTTCTCCTTTACTATCTGCCCGCATCATCTTTAAGATTAATAGTAGTTTTTGTTAAAGTTATATGTGTATAATAGTCACTATTACTTTAATTTAAGGGTAATTATTTGATACACTGACAGTGTAAATTTTGGACTCCACAAGCGGGTTGTGGAGTTGATACATGTTCATTTTCTGAATTAATTAAATTTTAAATATTTCAATCTAATCCCTAGGAGACACATATCACCCTTCAAGACCCGCTTGTACAGTCTGCTAAACTCCACTGACGGTTTATTATATATAAACCCTTGATTTAACAGTCACTTTAATTTATATATGTGTATCTTATTCTCATGGGTACTTAGTGCTTTAATTAGGTTAGTTGCTAGAAAAACATCATACCTCCGGTGTTTGTGGCTAAGAAGAGAACGGTTTTTTTTTCTTCTTCTTCTTTTAGCTTTGAAGATTTTGCTTCTTTTTTATTATTTATTTTGAATGGTTGTTTGAGTTTTGAGTTTCCTGGGTAACAACATTTATAAGTGCTATCGTAAAATATACTCAAATTTATATTTCCAATTCTTATTCTATTCACCATTTCTATGAATCAAATGTTTTTCATTCTCAAACTGCATATTAAACTCTACTTACATGGACATGAATATATTACACTAATTAATTATACATAAATTTTTGCATATTCAATCCTAAACATAAACAAATGGAATTAGGGTATTTTAGATATTAAGAGATTGAAGAAAATATAATTAATTAATTAATCTAAATGAAATAAAACTACATGTTTACCCTTTAAATGAATACTAAACTTTTAAATTAAAAAAGTTATTTTAGATATTTCAGATTAAGTTTTTGAAGTTTATAATCATATAAAGTATAAATATAAAAATAAAGATAAAGATATATATGAATAATGGCTTTTAAAATGATTTTGGGTTTGAAGATATTTCTTGGTGTAGTGGTAGGAACATATGTTTTGTTGTTTGGTTTTATTAAGAAAATAAATGTATGGCGCTATGTTAACAACTTGGGAGATGAGAAGAAACGTCGTCTCCCTCCAGGTGACATGGGAATGGGATGGTCTGTTTTCGGCAATAATATGGTGTCCTTCGTCAAAGCTTTCAGTTCCAAAGACCCAGAGTACTCTTTCATCCACAACTTAGTTCAAAGGTCTAATATTTACTCACTCCCATTCAAAATAAGTGAAACGCTAAGAATATTACATAGATCAAGACAATGATTAGTTGATTTTAAATTTAGTAAAACCTCACTTAAAATGACATAATTACCCTTTATAAACAATTAATTAATAAATCTTTTCTCCCTTCCTAATTTTCCAAGACCACTTAAAAGTTCAACCACCTTAATTAACACTTAAGTATATATGGAAAAAAGAGTAAAATTGCATTGGTTTTATAATTGTTTCACTTATTTTGAAAGACTGCAAAAATTAAAATGTTTCACTTATTTTGAATGGGAGGGAGTAATTTCTAGCGATCCATCATCTTCTCCTTTTATTGTAAACACAATAATTCAGAGGCCATCAGGCATTTGGCCTGATGGTAGAGTACTGGACTCTTAGTTCCAGCCTACCTATACTATGAGGTCTTCGGTTCAACTCTCACGAAATGTGAGTTTGTTTGTAATTTGTTTGTTTATTTGGTATGTAGGTAGTTTATTTATGCTATAGTTTCTAGTTTGGGTTGAATTCTCATTTAGATGTTTGGGCATAGAGATTTATTTGAATTGTAATGAGATAGTTTCTACTTTGGGTTGAATTCTCATTTAGATGTTTGGGCATAGAGATTTATTTGAATTGTAATGAGATTTCACTGGGTTTGTTTGTTGGGGAAGGGGTTTGTTGGCTCATAGATTAGCGGTTTTGGCAAGTTAGCTAATCATGTAGCTGTGTACGGGTCTTCCTGTGCGTTTGTAATCCCAATCTCTTCATGAAATGAAAATGATTCTTATCTCAAAAAAAAAAAAATTCAGAGTTTCTTATTACATCCTTATATATATTTTTGGGTTACAGGTATGGCCGAACTGGTATCTACAAGTCCCATATGTTCGGAAGTCCAGCAATCATCGTTTCAATCCCCGAAACATGTCGGAAAGTGTTGACAGATGACAAAGGATTTGGACCTGGTTACCCAACATCCGTTGTTAAAATAACGACAGAATGGTTTTATGATTTTATCGAATGACCAATGCAGAACACAAGCTGAGTACGAAGATTAATAAAATATTGGATACATTGAAGATGTTGTACTTGATCCATGCCTTGGATGAATTGTCTCGTGTTGGTGATTGAGATATGAGATCCGTAGTTGGTTGGATACTCCAAAAATGATATATATGTAGAGGGAGAGAGCACACCAACCAAGCAATATCTAAGCATAAACAAATCCAAACGATGTTACTTTCGAATCAAAATTAAAAATTAAAATCCAGATCTTCTTCCCAAATCCAACCTGTCTCCCGCTCTCCGCAATTATATAAGTCTCTTATTATTGTTTATTCTTCTGTAGACCATAGCTGTGTCAGCAGCAGCAGCTATGTACGTAGTTATTGAAGAAACGAAAGAGAAAGCTCCACTTTGTTTGTATTGATCCGGGAAAAAGAAAAAAGGAATACGTAGTTAGTTGATTTTTCAAAGAGGGAGGGATTTGCACTTTTCTTGACATTTTTTGGATTTTCTGACGATTGATGCCAACAACAATGATCGGTGAACAGTACTCCCTCTGTCCCATTATATAAGTCTCTTTTAATTATATCATCAAGATTAAGAAAATTAGTTATGACACAAAATTTTATGTACTTTTACCTTTATCTTCTATTTTTACCCTTGTTTTTTTTCCCCACTAATTCTCTCTCCTCCTACTCACTCTCTCAACTACCAAGGATAATTTTGGAAATAGCTAATAAATATGCATTGGGTTTGATAAAAGGGACTTATATTTTAGGACAAAAAAAACTTCTAGAAGGGGACTTATAAAAAGGGACAGAGGGAGTATAATATTTCCGGGGAAAGAAATCCGTCGGCGATTTAAATGTAAACTATAAAGGGAACAAAATAGTGAATTAAGCTAAATGTGATCAGAGCATGTAAAATCCATTACCACTTATTAAGAATTTTGTTAAACAAAACACTGAACCGGACTTCATGTTGCCCCATCAAATCTTGGAGGCAATTTTGGCTTTCCATTGCACTTAACGATCATTCCACCTAAAATAAAATCTACCCAAATTCGTTTAAATTAAATGAAAATTCAAATCTCAAATATACTACTAATTTTATCCTAAAAAAGCATATTATTAGAGATGACAAAATTTGGCTTGAGTGTGGGTCTCGAACCCACCCACCTGAAACCAACTCTATTTGATCAAAAAATCCGTCCAATCAGAAATCGAAATGGTTGGATCCAAATTCTCAATGACCCGAACCTGAAACGAACTGAACCCAAAATCACCTGAACCCGATCAGCCTGAGAGATTAATCCGAACCCGAATTTGGATTAATTATATTTAAATGACCCGAATCTGAAAAGATTCGAACCACATGACCCGAACTTGAGAAAGACCCAAACTTTAGAATTGACCCGAACCCAAATGACCCAACATTTGAGCGATATGAACCCAACACAACATGAAATCGAAAATTAATCGAACCCATATAACCCAAAATTTCCCTAACCCAAAACTGAACTAATATACATAACTGAACCCAAATCCAACTTGGCCAGGCCATTTGTATATACATAGGTTTAATATCAAAGGAACAAAAGAAAAATATTAACAAAGTAAAATAGCAAATTTAAACCCACAGCAAGCAAGGGTTAAGAAATTAATTATAAGTCAAATAAGATAATTGCACATTAGGGAAATAATAAATTTTAATCAAAATACATTAAACTAATAAATAGAAATAGGTCAATCACAATAACCTTTTAAAATAAAATGGTAAAAATAAAATAATTATAAAAATATTGAATTTAATTAAATGAAAATAGAGTTTTTTTAGAATAAAATTGTATATTAAAATTTTTGAATACATCCAAGTTTTTATTGAAAAATAGTAAAACTAAAGTAATTATAAAAATATTAGATTTAATTAAATAAAAATAGAGTTTTTTTAGAATAAAACTATAATAGTTTAATCAATGGTATTAGAGAAATATGTTTGAAAAATAAGGGTATAATGGTCGATTCAAAAATTGTACAAAAGTCGTACTTTTTAATATATAGTATAGATATAGATATAGATTATGCCAATTTGGGAAGATTTTGATAGATTTTTACTTGATTATTACTTTTTTTGAGAAAAACCAATCATTTATTCATATCATAGGGAAGGATTACAAATATATGCAGGCAAATAGCCTAACCATACTCTTGGTTCCCCTACCCTACAATCTGAATGAGCTATATTATGAGCAAGAACATTAGCATCCCTTCTAACATAATCGAAAGAGATAGAATCAAACTGAGTGGAAAGTAACAAAATATCATGGATTAATGAAGCACCCATCCAAAGCGAATTGTGTCCCTTCCGTATCTCTTTGATAACCTGTTTGCTGTCGGATTCAACAATCAAAGAAGTATAACCATATTCCCATGCCACCTCGAGGCCAAAAATAATAGCCATGCATTCTGCATGCATAACACTATCCACCTCTTCCACCCTACTTACTCCTCCAAGAAGAATTGTTCCATCAGCATTTCGAACTACAACACCCAACGTGGTCAGCCCTGAGGTTTGATTAAAAGTAGCATCACAATTAAACTTCAATAGCCCTTGCCTAGGCGGTATCCAATGGGCAACACTTTGATTTTGATTTTTGACAATCGGCCTCTCTCCATGAAGACTTTGCATTCCTTCCTCATAATCTGTTACCATAGTTTCCACCTTTCGAATTAAGTGAGAGCTTAAAGCACATCGTCCATCATGAAGGCATGAGTTCCGGTTAAACCACAGCATCCATAAACAAACAAAAACCTTATCAAGGCATCTTTTCTGTGTTGCCAAAACACATAGATTCAAACAGAAATCATCAGCATTCTCATTTGAATCTACAAATTCCTCCATCCAACAAGCTACTTCTCTCCATTAAGATTTTGCATAGTGACATTCGAAGAAAACATGTTTCAAAGTTTCATCATTACTTGATTATTACTAATTTCAGGAAGAACAATAAGAAATATTAAAGAAAATGGAGGTCTCGCAAGCTTGAGATTTGTCCTGGGTTAGACCCAATGAGCTAAGCATTAAAAAATGAAGGCAACTTACACCTCAACCAATCTTTGTTTGCGTCAAATTCTATTTTAAAAATGTAATTCGAATAATGCTCTCCTTCTACCGTGGGATTGAAACTTGACTAATTAAGCTATATATGTAATATATTGGGAGAAATAAACCTTATAAATTAATTATCTCTTGTTCCATTAATCCACATGTAAACATTTGGACTTATCACCAATTCAAACTCTTTAAATAAAAACTATATGTAATTGAAACTTTAATTCCCTATAAAAGGGATGACATTAATGTTTGCCTCTTCTGAATTAAGCTACTTCCAAAATGTAATCATATAGTATCAAATTAATTAAAGGCGAATTGTATCAAGAGCCTTGTTAAAATGTTTTTACTTGGCTTCAAGATATTCCTTCCAAATCACCGGGTGAAAGAGAGGAGGATTGTTACCATCATATTCAATCAACTTCTTCAATGGTGAGACCTTGGCATCCTTTGGCCGCCCGTAGAAATACGCCGTGTTGTTCACCATGGCACGATGCAACAAAGACTTGAACCTCCCATTTGTGAGGATGTGCATCAAGTCACCAGCATTGACCACCAAGGCACCCTCAACTGGCTCCACCGGCGTCCACCCTAGTTCATCATGCCACCAATGTTGCCTTGGTATAGAATAGTGAGCAAAGATGAGTCTGTATGAAAGGCTAAGCCCATGGCTCGGCCCGGGTCCGGACATACTGGATACGAGTTCAGTTGAAGCACACATGTGGTTTTGGGCTGGTTAGGGTCAGATCCACTTGTGGGCTCGAACCATTTCTTGTCTTCTTCATGGGTTAAACCCAATGAGCTAATTAAGCATTAGTTCCTGTATTTTCTCACAAAATGCTTTCATCTCCACTTGGTATTTCTCCATTACCTCGCTGCATGAATGAATAATAATAAACAAATAATATCTGCAAAGTGAAAAATGACAAAAAGAAAGGGTTCATTTTAGATATGGAAAATGAGAAAGAACAAAAACAAATTGGTCAGACTATAATAAAACAGCCAACGCAATATGTAATTAAAAAAAAATGAAGTTCCCCCTAAATTTTCTGGACATTACAAATTTGCTACAATATATTTCTTGCATCCTATAAAATCGACAATTGTTACTACTCTTAGATATTTTTTTTGGCCAAAAATGTAATGCTCATTGTAAGCTAAATGAAAATTTGAATACAGCATGCAAGCCTTTAACATGTTTATGTCAATTTGTTATTTAAATATGTTGGGAACCTTATAAATAATTGAACAAAACTTTTAATGTCTAAGATGAAAATGTGTTATGAATAGTTGGACCTTATCATCAACTCTTCATAATTTTATTATTATATAAAATTACGAACTCAAAATTTCTAATCGGAAAAATTCATAAATCCCCTTAGTATTATAGTATAATAATTTTTTATTAAGTATTTTATTTTAGTCATTCAACATTTTTTATTTTTTAGATGATTAATTCAACTTTTTTATTAATTATGGAAAGATATTGTAAATCTAATATTTAAAATTTTTAAATTATAGAAAGATATTAATAATTCACTATAATTGTAATTAATAGTTTACTTCTAATAAATATTTTTAGATTATAATATATTTAATTAAAATATTATTATTTATAGTAATGAAACTTTTTATTTTAATTATGTAAAGATACTGTAAATACAAAATATAATTATAATTATTTACTCACCATAATCATTTGGAATACTTTTTATTTATAATTTATATTTATTTAATTTAAATAAATTATGGGCATTAAGGGAAAAATTAGTTTAATAATTTACATGTTTAAAAAAATTGGTCTTATGCCGAGGTTGTCAAGATTAAAGTTTCCTATGCCAGGAAAAAAAAATTGCTGGTTTACTTTCGTTTGGCAAGTTGCTCACAATTATAAAGGGGTGATTTTCCAGAGCAGTGCTTCAATATTCTTTCAAAAAAAAAAATTGGTTTAATTCTTTACATCATCTCACCAAATCTCAACAACATTGGATTTAAGAATTTGTTTTTACGAGCATATGAATCTTGTTTCGATTTAATTAGAAATTAATTTAGAAAAAATAAGAAATACGATATTAAAAGCATAAAAAGCCCTCCAATTTTTTTGACATTGAATTATATATTTTTATGACTATTTCAGCATAAAATTGAGGAGAAATCTTTCGTATCAATTTTTGCAAAATTTTAGCCGAAATCGTGTACTAACAAACCATCACGGTTTTTGGCTAAAAACGAGTGTAGACAACAAAATTTAATTTAGGCTAAGTCTAGGTTTGGTTTTGGTTTAAACCCAATGATGTGGTCTGGTTAGGTTTGGATTAAATTTATTGGGTTGTGTTTGGACTTTAATAATTATTTATTTGGACTAGTTAAGTGGGTCAAGTAAATAATTATAGCACATGTTAAATAAATTTGTGTTGGAAATTTCCTAGTAGTTTCCTCCCATTACTTGCTCTCAAAGAACTTAGGCCTATATAAAGACTCTCTTTTCCCTAACGCTAAGATAGACAGAGACATATACACACATATACAGAGACACCTTAGAAAATATTGAAGACACACGAGACAAAATTGCATCTATACTTACCAGCGCACAAAGAAATCGATAATTGCAAAAATACTACACCATGGCTTGCTAAGAAACCATTCGGCAAAGGACTGCCCCACGACTTTGGAAAAGTAAAAATTGCTTGGCGGCTTGTTGCTTAGCGATTCACCACTTGGAAGAGGAATCGAGACCGAGAACTATCTAATGTGGCTTTGTTGATTTGTGCTCAATTGGAAGAATAATTGGAATTGTCTTCGTTGGGTAAAATTCATTTTACAAGTTTATTGTTCCAATCGCTTCATTTTAATCTTTTTTCAATAATTCAATTTTGATCAAAGCATGTGAATGGTTGGTGTAGTTTCTGATATTATGTTAGTTACGTTGCTTTGGATTTGGGGTAGTTACAACAGTGGACTAAATTTCTCCTTTAGTCCTCATGGTTTTCTATTATTTCTTTAGCCATTAATTCATGTGATGTGATTTTCGGATGGGTTCTTATTATTCCCCTTTTGTCTTTTGGTTCATGTAATTTTTGGTCTATTAATTGCTATTTGTTTGGTTCAAAAATAAACTCAAAAAATCAAAATCGTTCTCTTATCAAAATATCAAAATTATACTCCTGGCCCGCACGAGTATAAACTGTGAACGGCAAAATCATTTTCTTAAAACCTTTTCTTTTAATTCTATTTCAAAATCATATGCATTAGATTAGGTTAGGTAAATCCGTCAAATTCTGCCAATCTTGTGGGGGATTTGGGGATTTTGCATAATTAGGGTTTCATCTAAAATAATGATAAAATTTTGATAATTAATTTCAAGAGAATATTTTCTAAATCTTGCCATATTGTGGAAGATTTAGAAGATATTAAAAAAGGAAATAAAATAAATAAAATTAAACAAGATTGTTAACATGGAAAGTTCAATTATAAAAATAATTAATAAAGAATATTTTCCTAGATTTTGCCAATTTGTGGGAAATCATTAAATAAAAAGAATCAAATCAAAATGGTTTTAATATTGTAAATTAATTTCAATCTTGCCAATTTGTGGGAGATCATATAATAATAATAAAAATTTAAAAGTAGTCATCAAAAATAAAATAATTGAATTGTAATCAATCTATAAATAAGAATAATCCAAGGGATGTACAAGTGGTAGTTCCTTGTAACTTTGTAATCAATCATTTAATTCAATCAATATAAACATTTAAGAAGTATATCAAAATAAGGGTAACAATTTAAATTCCGACGACGGAGCCTTTTCGAGAAATTTAAAATTTCTTGAATACTCTTGAGGATAATTGTCTCAAAATTTTTGTCAAAATGTGAGGAAATTGAAGACAATTTTATTAAATGAGAAAAATGAACAATTATGAATTTAAAGGATCAAAAGTAATTATTAAGGCTAAAAGGTTAATCTTTAATTTAAATGGTACTGTCTTTTTGACAGGCGTTGTAGGGGTGCTAATACCTTCCCTACACGTAATTGAACTCCCGAATCCTAAAATTTGGTAATGAAGACCATTGGTTAATCATTATTAATGAACTTAATTCAACATTAAGAACACATTAAAATGGTTAATCAAAATTAGGTGGCCAATCACACCTAGATAAAAAAGATTGGTGGCGACTCCTTTCCAAATGCGTCTAGCGCTCAGATCTCACGATTTGCACGTTACGACAACGAGTTCTGGGGACCCAACTCAATTTTGAATGATTTTTGTCTCCAAGACTACTTGAAATATCTATATTCATTTAATCAAATCTCAATCACATTGGATTTAAGGATTTATTTTTACGAGCATCTGAATCTTGTTTCGATTTAATTAGAAATTAATTTGGAAAAAATAGGAAAATGATATTAGAAACGTCCAAAAACCCTTCAATCTTTTTGGCGTTGAATTATATATTTTTTATGAGTATTTTAGTCAAAAATTAAGGAAATATCTTTTGGGTCAAATTTTTGCCGAAATCGTGTAATAACAATCACAATTTTTAGCTAAAAAAGTGTTTTGGGGCCCCAACTCAGTTTTGTATGATTTTTTGGCACCAAGATTCCTTGAGATATCCATATTCATCTAATCAAATTTCAACCACATTGGATTTAAGAATTTGTTTTTAAATGCATCTGAATCTTGTTTCGATTTAATGGGAAATTAACTCAGAAAAATACGAAAAACGATATTAAAAGCGTGAAAAGTCCTCCAATCCCTTTTTGTATTAAATTATTTATATTTTATGAGTATTTTATCCAAAAATTGAGGAAAAATTTTTTGAGTCATTTTTTGCAAAATTTTAGCCAAAATCGTCCGGTTTTTGGCTAAAAATGCTCCAGCTCAGTTTTGCATGATTTTTTGCGCTGACACTCCTTGAAATATCTATATTCATCTAATAAAATCTTAGCCACATTGCATTTAAAGATTTATTTTTAAGAGCATCTGAATCTTGTTTCAATTTAATTAGAAATTTATTCTGAAAAATATGAAAAACGATATTAGAAGCATGAAAAGTCCTTCAATCTTTTTCGCATTGACTTATATATTTTTTATGAGTATTATGGCTAAAAATTGAGGAAATATCTTTTGGGTCAATTTTTACAAAATTTTGGCCGAAATCATGTGATAATCATCACGGTTTTTTGTTAAAAACGCGTTCCGGGACCCGGTTCAACTTTGAATGATTCGTTACGCCGATACTCCTTGAAATATCTATATTCATCTAACCAAATCTCAGCTATTGTTTTTACAAACATCTGAATCATGTTTCGTTTTAATTAGAAATTAATTCGGAAAAAAATAGGGAAAACGATATTAGAATCATGAAAAGCCCTTCAATCTTTTTGGCGTTGAATTATATATTTTTTATAAGCATTATGGCTAAAAATGGACCAAAAATATTTCAGGTCAATTTTTGCAAAATATTAGCCGACATCGTGTAACATCTGTTTTTTTTTTTTTTGCTAAAAATGCGTTTCGAGGCCCCGTGTCAGTTTTGCATTATTTTTGGTGCCAAGACTCCTTGAAATATCTATATTCATCTAATCAAATTTCAGCCACATTGGATTTAAGGATTTGTTTTTACGAGCATTTAACTCTTGTTTCGATTTAATTAGAAATCAATTCGAAGAAAGTAGGAAAAACAATATTAGAAGCGTACATAACCCTTCAATATTTTTGGCGTTGAATTATATATTTTTTATGAGTATTTTAGCCAAAAATTAAAGAAATATCTTTCTGGTCCATCTTTGCAAAATTTTAGCCGAAATCGTGTAATAAATCACGATTTTTGACTAAAACTTCCCAGGGTCCCGTGTAAGTTTTGCAATATTTTTTGCGCTAAAACTCCTTGAGATATCCATATTAATCTACTCAAATCTTAGCCATTACATTTAAGGATTTGTTTTTACAAGCATCTAAATCTTGTTTGATTTAATTAGAAATTAATTCATAAAAAAATATGAAAAACGATATGAAAAGTGTGAAAAGTTCTCCAATCTTTTTGGCGTTAAATTATATATATTTCATGAGTATTTTAGCCAAAAATTGAGGATAAATTTTTCTGGTCAGTTTTTGTAGAATTTTAACCGAAAACGTGTACATCATGGTTTTTTTTTTGCTAAAAATGTGTTTCCGGGTCCCGGCTCAATTTTCACTACAAGAAAAAGAGTCGCACTCTACGGATTTTGTAACGGAAAATACTAAAAAATCCGTGGCTATATCAAGTTGCGACGAAAACAGGCACAAAAAAATTTTCGTGAGAATAAGTTGGTAACAAAACATTGTGACGACATAAAGCTTGCGTTGCAAATATTGCTACGAGCAAACCTCCGCCACAATCACCAGTGGGAAAATTCGTCTTATGAGACCAAGGCCTAACGACGAATTTTGCAACAACCACCAACGAAACTTACCACAAATTTAGCAACGCAAGTTTGAAAAAATCGTCACTAACTCCCACGGATTTTGCCACCAGACGAATTTTAGTTTCATTAGAAAAACCATAATATATTAAAAATTAAAATGATAAAATAGTTGAGACCACAATAGCCACGGATAAATATTATATATGAGTGATTTCGTCACATATAAGTGCATTTGAAATTATTGTAATCTCATATTTATATGTTATATTTAATTGTATTGATATGAGTAATATATTGAATAAACCTTAATAATTTAAAAATAAAGATATTTTACATTAATATTAACTACTTAAAGTACATTGTTGAAATAAATAAATTACAAAATGAATAAAATATAAAAGATAAAAAAAAAAGAAAAAAAAGTATAATACAATTAATGAGTACAATAGAAATGAAGAGAAAAAAAATTTGATTCATGAGAGTTCAGAGGGGTAAAATGTCTAAAATTAAAGTTTAAGGGACAAAACGTCCAAACACTACAAATTAAAAGGAGAAAATGCTAGTTTTGCCCTTCTTAGCATTTTGCCTCTTTTTTAGTTTAAGAAATAAATGAAAAAAAAAATTGAATTTTGCCTCTTTTTTAGTTTAAGAAATAAATGAAAAAAATTGAAAATAGGAGTATAAAATGAAAATACAGAAAGTAGGAGAGAGAAAAAAAAACCTTTAAGAAGACAATCGAACATTTTATATAAAAGTGCTATTTTGGCACGGTGCTTAAAGTATATTTTTATTTACTAGTCATTACCTTCACGTGCGTTGCACGTGATCCAATATGTTTAAATTAAATGAAAATTAAAATCTTAAACATACTACTAATTTTGTCGTAAAGAATCCTATTATTAGAGCTGGCAAAATTTGACCTGAGAGCGAGTACCCGACCTGACCGCCTGAAACCAAACTTGATCCAACCTTATTTGAGAAAAAAATCTGCCCAATCCTAAACCGAAATGACCCAAATCTTCCGAACCTGAAACGACCCGAACCCAAAATTACCCAAGCCCGATCAAACCCGATAGATTAACTCGAAATGGAATATTTAAATGATCCGAATCTGGAAAGAGCCGAACCCGAAAATTTGAAGCTCAAACCTTAAACTATCCAAACCATATGACCCGACATCGAGAAAGGCTCAAACCAGAATTGACCTTACATTTGAGCGATCCGAACCTAACCCAATCTGAAACCGAAAATTAACCAGACCCATATGACCCGAAATTTCCTTAACCCGAATCTGACCGAACCAAAATTCGACCCGACCTGCCGGTTTGTCTATACATAAGGTTTACTATCAAAGGAATAAAAGAAATTATTTCACAGAAAGAAAAATATTAACAAAGTAAAATATAACACACTTTATCTAGCAATAATTGAAATTAATTATAAGTTAAATAAAATAATAAATTATAATCACAATACATTAACTATCAAATAGAAAACTATCAATAAGAAACAGGTTAATCACAATAACCTTTTAAATTAAAATAGTAAAAATAAAATGGTAAAAATAAAATATTTAATGTAATTAAATTCAAATAGAATTTTTAGTAGAATAAAACTGTATATTAAATATTTTTAATATATCCATATTTTTAATGAAAAATAGTAAAATAGTAAAAATAAAGTAATTATAAAGATATTAGATTTCATTAAATAAAAATAGAGTTTTTAGTAGAAATAAAACTGTAAGAATTTAAGTAATGACATTTAAGAAATATATCCGAAAAATAAGGATATAATGGGCGATTCAAAAGTTTTACAGATGAACATACTTTTTAATTTAGTATAGATTAAAAAAAAAATAGGTGAATGGCAGTCAAAAGAAAAATTAAAAATTTTAAAAGAATAAAATAGAAAAATCATATAAAATCTACTATATTAACCAACAAGGAACTATATATGTTAATCCCTACACCAGACATACGCATATAGCTGTTGATCATGAGCTTTATGGTTCTAATGAGATTTGAATATTATATCACCTCTAACAACTTTTAAGGCAATTTTTTTAGTAAGTACATGTGAAATCTCATTTAAGTGATTACATGTGAAATATCATTACAATCTAAATAAATCTCTATATGTCCAAACATCTAAATGAGAAATCAACTCAAACTACCTACCAAATACACAAATAAAAGAGATTACATGTGAAATCTCATTACAAGGCAATTTTTTTGAGTGATTACATGTGAAATCTCATTACAATCTGAATAAATCTTTATATGCCCAAACATACCTAAATGAGAGATCAACTCAAGCTACCTAACAAATACACCTCATTTTAGTGATTACATGTGAAATCTCATTACCATCTGAATAAATCTCTATATGCCCAAACATACATAAATGAGAAATCAACTCAAACTACCTACCAAATACACAACGAGATCTCATTACAATCTGAATAAATCTCTATATGCTCAAACATACCTAAATGAGAAATCAACTCAAACTACCTACCAAATACACAACGAGATCTCATTACAATCTGAATAAATCTCTATATGCCCAAACCTAAATGAGAGATCAACTCAAACTACCTACCAAATACACAAATAAAAGAGATTACATGTGAAATCTTATTACAGTCTGAATAAATCTCTATATGCCCAAACATCTAAATGAGAAATCAACTCAAACTACCAACCAAATACACAAATAAACAAATTACAAACTGAACTCACATTCCGTGAGACTTCAACCCAGGACCTCACGGTCTAGAGACACGGTGCACCTACCAGTTGAGCTAACAACTCGAGTGCAACTTTTAAGGCAATTTTAACACATTATTAAACCTCTCAATTATTCTCCATTTTTTTTATAATAACATCATAAATTCGAGTGCACCCTCACTTTCTTCCTCCCACATTGGCTTACTTTGGCATTGCGTTTGGAGATAAAAAAAAGCTGTTTTTGACCCAAAATGCAATACCAAATAAATCTTGACTTGTGTCAAAAGCTGATTTTGAATGCAAAAGCCAAGCCAACCCGAGAAGGCGAGAAGCTAATCCTTAGGTGCTTTTGCATTTCAAAAGTGCTTTTGGATATTAAATGACTAAAATCTCCTAATTATGTTTCTCTTACCGTTTTAATTGGCATATCATTTCTAGACATTTTATCCTTCTACCATATTTTTTCACAGAAATACCAAATATTATTTACAATTTTCACCACAATTTCAAAAGGCGATTTTCAAATGCACTTATTCCAAACCAAGTTTTTTCAAAACGCAATCTCAATACCAAAGTAGGCCTTATAAATTATGGATAGTTTTTACAAATAATTTTGCACCAGAACACTTCCTTTGCGTCTCATCTTTTTTCAGTTTGTGCTTCCCCATTAGGCCAAAACCTTCATTCCTTGCACCTTCCTGCTGCAATATCTATTGGCAGAAATTTCATTTTGATTTTGTTCCAACATATACTTTTTATTCCCTATCACGAAAATCATTTCAACCCTCAAATATATTTGTTGTTAACGTAAAATATAAAAGGTTAAAAGTCCAAAAAAGAAAATGTGGAAGCTGAAGATAGCAGAAGATGGTCCTTTGCTGAGCACAGTTAACAATCATGTGGGAAGACAACACTGGGAATTCGACCCAGACGCAGGAACCCCAGAAGAAAGAGTTGAAATCGAGAGGCTTCGTCTTGAGTTTAAGAAGAATCGTTTCAATGTTAAACAAAGTTCTGATCTCTTTATGAGAATGCAGGTAATTAACTATATATTATTAAACTTTATCAAGTTGTTGATGATCAAAATAAAAATGTTTCATGCATTGTTTTCAAAATCGGATCGGACCGGCCGGATCGGTTCAACCAGGAACCGCTGGCATGTCCGGTCCTTAAAGGGGTGGGAACCGCGATTAGTCAACATGGTCAACAACCGGATAAAAACCGGTTTGATAGTTGAGAAAATTTGGAAAATTTTTTGGAGGTGGTGAGTTTTGAACCCACAACCTTGTGGGTAACAAAAAACATACTTAAGCCACTACACCAAATGCTTTTATATGACATGTGTTTACCTTATATAATATTTAAAAGGTAAAATATCAACAATTTCCATAAAATGCACTTATCAGACCGGATCGACGGTTGAATCGGTCGAACCGGTCAAACCGACGACCGGAACCATCACCGGTTCTAGTGCCGGCCCGGTTTTAAAAACCTTGTTCATGACATTAATTTATCAAATTTTATATATATGAAAGTTTGTCAAATTTTGGTGGTTGGCAGCTAACGAAAGAAAACCCATGCGGGCCAATTCCAGTAGCAGTGAAACTGAATGATAAACAAGTGGTGACGGAAGATGCAATTACAATTACTCTGCGAAGGGCTATCAATTTCTATTCTTCTCTTCAGGCCCAGGATGGCCACTGGCCTGCTGAAAATGCTGGAACTTTGTTTTTTCTTCCTCCTTTGGTAATTCAAACTATATATGCTATTAATCAAGGGTAATTATTTGATACACCGGCGGTGTAAATTTTGGACTCCACAAGCGGGTTGTGGAGTTGACACATGTCTATTTTTTTAATTAATTAAGTTTTAAATATTTCAATCTAGTCCCTAGAGGACACATGTCACCATTCAGGACCCACTTGTGTAGTCTGCTAAATTCCACCGCCGGTGTATTGTATAATTTGCCATTAATTAAACCTTCCAAAATACTGTTTATTTGATTTTTTTTTTAAGAATGTTTCTTTAATTAGTGCAAAACCTATAAAAAATAGTCATTGTTGTTAACAATTTTAAGTTATGGAAAATGTGTGTAGGTCCTGGCATTATATGTTACCGGAGGACTGAATGCAATATTATCTGCAGAACATCAAAAGGAAATCATTCGCTATATCTATAATCATCAGGTACGATATATTTATCCTAAATAAGTTCAACATCAAGATTTTTTTTTAAAACACAACATTTTTTTTAGATAAGTGAAAACTCACATTAAGATTTCAAATCTTGACAAACTAATTTCTACAGTGTTTGGATCCAAATTAAATGAATATGAGGCGAACTATATATATAGATAAAAAATGGATAAATTGACCCGGCCTAAACTTTAATTTGAGACAATTGAATCTTTAATGGGCTTAAACACTAAAAAAAATCTCTTACCTTCTTTATTAATTGGGACAAATAAATCCCTCATCTTTTTTTTCCTAAAAAATTCCTTTCCTTTCAAAAGTGTGCTAAGTTAGTCCCTTTTGAAAGGCTGTGACGGCTGTAACTTTGATGGCGTGGATTTTCCACATCAACAAGTCCACGTGACATACAGGACTCACATGATAAAATATTTAAAAATTGAGAAAAGTCCATGTGGCATGCATGCGGGATCCGCATGCCACATGGCCTTAAAAGCTGATGTGGAGCTACATCAGCAAAGTTAACATCGTTAGTCATGATTTATCTATACTAGATATTGTCCTTGTGCATTCGCGTCGGATTTTTCCGTATGATTGGAACTGAATAATTTCAATTATAAGTCAAATTTTATCTTGTTTTTAATAGCAATTAAGTTAATTGGAAGGAAATATTATTAGAATTCTAATGTTTATTCAAATAATTATCTACAAGAAAAAAGAAATGTAGTTTTACTTTGATTATAATTTAATGTTCTAAATATTATTTATAAATATTATTTTAAATTCCAAATATATAATAATATATAATGGTTTTCTCCTAACCAATCAATTTTGGACAAATGTCAGCAGGTGAAGAGCCAAATACTGAGCATACAGCAGTTGACGATAACTTTAATAGTAAGGTATAGATATAGATGGTATGATGAGTACTAGAGCTGTTCAAGGGCCGGGCTACCCGCCCAAGCCCGTAAGCCCGCCCGATATTTTAAAGGGCTTGGACAAGAATTTTAAGCCCATTGGATGGGCTTGGACAAAAATATCAAGCCCGTTTATTAAATGGGTCGGGCTTGGGTATAAGAGCAAAAGCCCAAGCCCGGCCCGGGTCCGGCCCGATTAAGGAAATATACTTGTTTTTATTTTTTATTTGTTGATATATAATATATATTAAATATAATTTATACGTACACCGTATGTTAAATAAGAAAAAGATGAATAATATATGTAGAAAATCTTATTATCAACGAGAATAATATGTTATAGGTAGTATATATCATATTTTATATTTACAATTATATTTATATAATTAATTAATATAAGTTAATTCTTAAAATAATTATTAAAAAAATATTAAACGGGTTTTTGGACGGGCCTTGGTTAAGTATTTAATAAATGGGCCGGACTTGGACAAAAGTTTGAGACCTGTTTTATAAATGGGCCGGGCTTGGGCAACACTAATGGCCTTAATCTCAAGGCTAGGCCTGGCCCGAACCCGGCCCGGCCTAGCCCATGAACAGGTCTAATGAGTACTAAAGGGAAAAAAATCTACTCTTTCATAAGATGATAGTAAAAAGCTTGAATATGAAGAATATATCTCATTATATAGGGAAAGAAATTTGGACTTCTACATCTAAAGACTAAACCCAAATATAGATATAGCTCATTATATGGGGAAAGAATATATCTCATTATATAGGGAAAGAATATATGAAGAATATATCTCATTATATAGGGAAAGAAATTTTGACTTCTACATCCAAAAAATCCAAATATATTCCCTTCAAATCCAAGTTTCAATTTAAAGTCGGGCAGTACTAATAAGGCCTAAAATATTGAGGCTCAAACTTGACTTGTATTGGACGGTAAACCCAATGAACTTGAATACTTCTAAAATAAAAATAAAATACAAACATGTTTTAGATTCCCTTGAACAACAACATAAATGACCAATTGTCAATTGAGCATAGAAAAAAAAAATTTATTTTTTGGCATTGCAGAATGAAGATGGTGGTTGTGGATTGCACGTTGAGGGTCATAGCACAATGTTTGGAACAGCATTAAGCTATATTGCCTTGAGGCTAATAGGTGAAGGGCCTGAAGATGGTGAAAACATGGCTATGGCTAGAGGCAGAAAATGGATACTTGATCATGGTGGTCTTGAGGCAATTCCATCTTGGGGAAAGTTCTGGATTGCGGTATATTTATTTATTTGCCCACTATAACTCAATAATCAAACACAATTCTTCTTAAATTTCATTCAAAAATATTACATGCCTACTGGTGATTTTCAGGTACTTGGAGTGTATGAGTGGGCAGGTTGCAATCCTATTCCTCCAGAATTCTGGCTTCTCCCTAAATTCTCACCAATCCACCCAGGTTTTGCAATCATACATTTTTAATTCTTGCATTAATAATATTAATTACATGTATTCGACTATTCTGAAAGTGAAAACTCAAAAAAGTGCAGGCCAAATTTTATGCTACTGTCGATTGGTTTACATGCCAATGTCATACTTGTATGGGAAGAGGTTTGTTGGTCAAATCACTGGATTGATTAAACAACTAAGGCAAGAGCTTTACAATCAACCTTACCATGAAATAAACTGGAATTCAGCTCGAAACAACGTTGCCAAGGTTCTTACTTAAACTTCTAAGGAATGTTTCTGACATGTTTACTCCTACCTACTGAGCATAAATTTTGTAAAAGTTTTTTTGTTGTAGGAGGATCTTTACTATCGACATCCCCTTATTCAAGATTTAACATGGGGCTCCCTTTACCATGTTGCTGAGCCATTTTTAACGCGTTGGCCCTTGTCCATGCTTAGGAATAAGGCGCTTAAAGTCGCAATTCAGCTTGTTCATTATGAAGATGAAAACAGCAGATACATCGACATTGGAATTATAATAAAGGTATATATATTGGGAACTATTGCCTATCGAACACTGTAATTTGGGTTTGATTTGAACTTATTATATTCGTGCGCTTCAAATTCAGGTATTAAGTTTATTAGCCTGTTGGGTTGAAGATCCCAACTCGGAAGCATATAAGCTTCACTTAGCAAGACTGCCAGATTACTATTGGATTGCAGAAGATGGCTTGAAATTGCAAGTTAGTCCAGATTGATTGCTGTTATTCAATGATTTTTCTTCTGACTCTGAGCATTAATTTACAAAAAAAGCCTATATATCTAATTTTCTCTTTCTTTGAGGGAACAAAAAAAGCCTATATATATGGAAAATTATTCAATACACTGTCAGTGGAGTTTAACAGACTGCACGTGCAAGTCTAAAAGGGTGACATGTGTCCCCTTAGGGACTAGATTGAAATATTAAAAATCTATTTAATTCTGAAATGAGGTACTTGTCAACCTTTGAATCCGCTTGTGGAGTCCAAAAACTATACTAACGGTGTATCAAATAATAACCCTATATATATATGCTTAAAAGACTCACTTGACATTACGAAATGCAGGCTTGTGGTAGTCAAATGTGGGATGCAGCTTTTGCTATTCAGGCAATTATGTCAAGCAATCTATGTGATGAATATGGCACAACACTTGGCAAGGCACATGACTTCGTAAAAGCTTCACAGGTGATTAGAAGTTACAATTTTTGAACCCTGTGAACAGAATTTTTGTAGTATATATAAAACTTAATCAGCTTGTTGTTGTAATTTGAAAAAGGTACGAGAAAACCCCTCTGGTGACTTCTCAGCTATGTACCGACACATATCGAAAGGCGCATGGACTTTCTCCACACATGATCAGGGCTGGCAAGTCTCTGATTGCACTGCAGAAGGGCTAAAGGTAATCAATTTAACTAAATTTCTTTTGAGATCGATACACAAAATTAATAAATCGGTTTTGGCTGATTGGATTGCTATATATTGACTTATCTCCCTACCGCTTGCAGTGTGCACTCTTCTTTTCACAAATGCCAAATGATCTCGTTGGGGAAAAAATGGAAACAGAGCGATTTTATGATGCTGTCAGTGTCATTCTTTCCCTACAGGTAAGAACCAAAATCATGATCAGAAGCAAACTCCCAATTTAGATAAATTTATTTCTGGTTCTGGGTCACAAGTTTAATTTTCTTACCGTGTCCGTATCAAATCTGGTGCTATTTAATAAAGTGCCTATTTTAATCTCTCTATTGCAGAGCGACAATGGTGGGTTTTCAGCATGGGAGCCCCAAAATGCATATAGATGGCTAGAGGTAATTCATTTGATAACATTTCTTTTAAAAAGCCAGTAGGAAAATTCTAACAAGAACTTCTTGTCTACTTAATTTTCACAGAAGTTCAATCCCATTGAGTTCTTTGAAGACACTATTGTAGAAAAAGAGTAAGCAATTAATATTACTCCACTAAATTATACTAAATCTTTGCCTTAAAACATTAAGTAACTTGATGATTTCTAAGTAATATCAATGCTTGCATAACTCTAGGTATGTAGAATGTACTTCTTCAGCAATTCAAGCCCTTGCACTTTTTAGAAAATTGCATCCCAAGCACCGAAGGGTTGAGATAGATCATTGCATCCAGAGGGGAGCTAAGTACATTGAAGATACACAAAACCAAGATGGTTCATGGTATAGCCAACAGTATATTATATGCTATTAAATAATGGGTAATTATTTGGCTGTCAAATATTTCACAAGCAGGGTAAAGTGTTGACAAATGTCCATTTTCTGAACTATTTAATTTTTAAATATTTCAATCTAGTCACTAGGGGACACATGTCACCCTTTTAGATCTGCACATCCAGTCTGCTAAACTCCACTGACAGTGTATTGAATAATTTTCCTTAAATAATAATAGTATTGTAATTGCTTCATCTACTATATATATCAATTTCAGTTGGAATAATTTGACAATGCCGGTCAAACAGGTATGGTTGCTGGGGAATTTGCTACACCTATGGAACATGGTTTGCTGTGGAAGGTCTGACAGCCTGTGGCAGAAATTACCACAACAGTCCTGTTTTGCGCAAAGCTTGTCAATTTTTAATATCAAAACAGTTGCCGAATGGTGGATGGGGGGAGAGTTACCTTTCTAACCAAAATAAGGCATCAAATTATCTCTGCACTATTTTTCATTCATATACATGAAATCCTCAGCAGAAAAAAATGTTTGCACATATTTAATTTTAGTTCTAACCTCATTGGTCACATCCTTTAATTTCTTCCTTGGTAGCAGGTATATACCAATTTGGAAGGCAACAGACCAAATTTGGTCCAGACAGCCTGGGCTTTGTTGTCCCTCATTGCTGCTGGACAGGTCAATCAATAGTTCTCTCTTTTTCAATTTCAATTTTTAACCATTTCTCACATGATTCAATATTATTCCCCTGCAATGGTTGAAAATCTGACCAAATCATGTTTCTTGCAACCGGAATATGGCATTATGGGAAGACTAATGTTTTAATTTGTTGCTTGTAGGCTAAGATAGATCCTACACCCATCCATAGCGGTATAAAGGTCTTGATTAACTCACAAATGGATAACGGCGACTTCCCTCAACAGGTAATACTCCATATATACAAAGAAAATAGATGTTAAGTAGCTAGACCACTAATTGGGTGTGGTTATTGGATATCGGGGCTTAAAAAAAAAATCCTCCTTTTCAATTGCTTGATATATATATACACTTCAGCTGCAAATGTTTAATTATGAATCATGATTCTATTTGCAACAGGAACTTACAGGGGCATATATGAGGAATTGCACCTTGAATTACTCCTCATATCGGAACATCTTCCCCATATGGGCACTTGGACAATACCGTCGCCACGTTCTATTTGCATAAATCTATGCATTTTAAGCAATAAAATGATTTAAAATGGAGATGTATATAGACGTTTTTTTCTTATATTTACAAGATATATATAGACGTATATTATTCCTTTATTGCAAGTAACATTTTAGTTTTTAAGCTTAAATTTTGGAATAATTCTTCTTGTCTCTCCAAAGTCTCACTCCTAATCTCCATCCTGACGTGTCATCTCTTTTTTTTTATTTACTAGTAATTTGTCACGTCCACATGTGGGGTTGAACTTTTGTTGAAACATATTTTAAATTACATATTACATATTGTGTAATATAATGTCAATGTTAATTCTGAAAAGATTAAATTTTTCTAAATTTTTACAAAGTACCGCCCTGTTTTACTAGCTACCGCCCTGTTTTACTAGCTACCGCCCCGCCAAAAGACATATTTACCCTTACTTCATTTTCTTTCAAAACTTAAACTCTCTAATTCTCTCAACTCATTTTTTTCCCAAACAAATTCTCTCAACCTTAATCAATCAAAACAACATCAAAAATCAACCCAACAACATCTAAAATCATGGAGGGGCGGCGTCGTGGGATGGGCAAAAGTTTTCTCCGATTTCCGGTATGTTCTTTTTTGAAAAAACAAAAAAATCGTGAATTTGAGAAAAATTTTCGGGTCTGGGCAAATATCACGGCGGGTCGCGACTGGATCGCGACCTACCGTGGGGTGGGTCGTCACCGGATCGCGACCCACCGACGGTTAAGTCGGTCGCGACGCGGACCGATGGTCGGTCGCGACCCAGATCGCGACTAACCATCGGCTCAGGTCGCGACCGTCCAAGCCGTCGGCGGGACGCGATCTGGATCGCGACCAACCGACGGCTCGGTCGGTCACGACCCGCAGTCGGTCACGAATTAAGCCGACGGTCAATCGCGATCAGGGTCGCGACCGACCTAGCCGTCGGCGGGACGCGATCCGCGCGCGACCCGCTATTTTTTCTGGGTTTTTTTTCTGCGTTTTTTTTATGTTTTTAGATTTTTTTTAATTTCTTTTTATCTTTTAATAAGTATTGGTTGGACAATTCATTTAACTTAAATGGGTATGAATATGTCAATATTAGCAAGATGATTTTAATCTTTGATTAATGATAAATAGAATTTTTTTTTTAAAACATACTTTCAATTCGAAAAAAATCTTTGTGCATGAGTTTTGATGTTGTTTTACTTGAATGATTTTGAATGATTGAGTTTTGAAAGTTTAAAGGTTGAGAGAATTTGAGAGAATTGAAAAGTTTGAAGTTTGATGAAAAATAAAGTAAAGGGCAAAGTAGTCCAAAGGGGGGGCGGTGACTAGTAAAAGGGGGCGGTATTTAGCAATCCTGTTTTACAAATTATTGAGGATAAATTAATCAATTTTTTGTTTTCATTTTATATGAATTAATTTCTAATTAAATCAAAACAAGAGTTAAATCCTCGTACAAAAAATCCTTAAATAGAATATGCTTGAGATTTGATTAGATATAGATTTTTTCAGGAATCTCGGCGCCAAAAATCATGCAAAACTGAGTCGGGGACCTGGAACGCGTTTTTAGCCAAAAACCCATGATGGTAAAAGTGACCCGAAAGATTATTCCTCATTTTTTTGGCAAAAATACTCATAAAATATATATAATTCAATGCCAAAAAGATTGGAGGACTTTTTAGGCTTTTAATATTGTTTTTCATATTTTTTCTGAACTAATTTCTAATTAAATCGAAACAAGATTCAGATGCACATAAAAACAAATCCTTAAACCCAATTTGGTTGAAATTTGATTAGATGAATAAAGATATTTCAAGGAGTCTCGGCGTAAAAAATCATGCAAAACAGAGTCGTAGCCCTGTAAGGCAATTTTAGCCAAAAACCGTGATGATTAGTACACGATTTCGGCTAAAAATTTATAAAAATTGATCCGAAAGATATTTCCCCAATTTTTGACTAAAATACTCATAAAAAATATATAATTCGACATCAAAAAGATTGAAGGGCTTTCAACGCTTCTAATATTGTTTTTTTTCGTTTCTGATTAAATCGAAACAAGATTCAAATGCTTGTAAAAACAAATCCTTAAATCTAATATGGCTGAGATTTGGTTTAATGAGTATAGATATTTCAAGGAGTCTTGGCACCAAAAATCATGCAAAACTGAGTCGGGTCCCATAACGCGTTTTTTTGCTGAAAACCATAATTAACGTACACGATTTCGGCTAAATTTTACAAAAATTGTCTCGAACGATTTTTCCTCGATTTCTAACAAAAATACTCATAAAAAATAGATAATTCAACATAAAAAAAATTGAAAGCCTTTTTCACGCTTCTAATATCGTTTTTCCTATTTTATTTCCAAATTAATTTCTAATAAAATCGAAACAAGATTTAGAAACTCGTAAAAACAAATCCTTAAATACAATGTGACTGAGATTTGGTTAGATGAATAAAGATATATTTTAAGGAGTCCTGACGTCAAAAATCATGCAAAACTAACCTAGGGTTCCGGAATGCGTTTTTAGCCAAAAAACATAACGCGATTTCTACTAAAATTTTGCAAAAATTGACCCTAAATATTTTTATCAATTTTTAGCCATAATACTCATAAAAAATATATAACCGCAAAAGTATTGAAGGGCTTCTCACGCTTCTAATATCGTTTTTCCTATTTTTTTAAATTAATTTCTAATTAAATCGAAACATGATTCAAATGCTCGTAAAAACAAATCCTCAAATTCTATGTGGTTAAGATTTGGTTAGATGTATATAGATATTTCAAGGAGCTTTACCACAAAAAATCATGCAAAACTGACTCGGAGCCCCGGAATACGTTTTTAGCCAAAAAACCGTGATGGTACACGATTTCAGCTAAAATTTTGCAAAAATTGACCCGAAATATTTTTCCTCATTTTTTAACCATAGTACTCATAGAATATATATATATATATAGAAAATTAAACGCCGAAAAAATCGTAGGACTTTTTACGCTTTTAATATCGGTTTTCATATTTTTCTGAATTAATTTCTAATTAAATCGAAACAAGATTCAGATGCTCGTAAAAACAAATTCTTAAATGCAATGTGGCTAAGATTTTATTAGATGAATATAGATATTTCAAGGAGTGCCGGCGTAAAAAAAAATCATAGAAAACTGAGTCAGGCCCCAAACGCGTTTTTAGCCAAAAACCGTGATACACGATTTTGGCTAAAATTTTGCAAAAAATGACTCGAAAAATTTTTCCTAAATTTTTAGATAAATTACTCATAAAATATATATAATTTAACGCCAAAAAGATTGGAGGACTTTTCACGCTTTTAACATCATTTTTCATGTTTTCTGAATTAATTTTTTATTAAATCGAAACAAGATTTAGATGCTCGTAAAAACCAATTCTTAAATCCAATATGGCTGAGATTTGATTAGATGAATATGGATATCTCAAGGAGCCTTGGCGCCAAAAATCATGTAAAACTGAGCCGGGGCCTCAAAACGTTTTTTTATCCAAAAACTGTGATGGTTATTACACGATTTCGGCTAAAATTTTGTAAAAATTGACTCGAAAGATATTTTCTCAATTTTTGGCTAAAATACTCATAAAAAATATATAATTCAACGCCAAAAAAATTGAAGGGTTTTTGACGTTTCTAATATCGTTTTTCCTAATTTTTTCCAAATTATTTTCTAATTAAATCGAAACAAGATTCGGATGCTCGAAAAACAAATCCTTGAATCCAATGTGGCTGAGATTTGATTAGATGAATATAGATATTTCAAGTAGCCTCGGAGCCAAAAATCATGCAAAATTGAGGCGGGTCCCCGGAACGCGTTTTTAGCCAAAAACTGTGATTGTTTGTTAGTACACGATTTTTGACTAAAATTTTACAAAATTTGACACGAAAGATTTCTCATCAATTTTTGGCTAAAATACTCATAAAAGTATATAATTCAACGCCAAAAAGATTAGAGGGTTTTTACGCTTTTAATATGGTATTTCTTATTTTTTTCTAAATTAATTTTTAATTAAATCGAAACAAGATTCAAATGCTCGTAAAAACAAATTCTTAAATCCAATGTTGCTGAGATTTGGTTAGATGATGTAAAGTATTAAATTTTTTTATTTTTTTGCAAAGAATATTGAAGCACTGCTTTAAAAAATCACCCAATTATAATCGTGGGAAACTTGCCAAATAAAAGTAAACCAGCAATTTTTTTTCCTTGACATAGGAAACTTTAATCTTGACAACCTCGGCATAAAACTAATTTTTTTTAAACATGTAAAGTATTAAACTAATTTTTTTCCTTAATGCCCATAACTTATTTAAATTAAATAAATATAAATTATAAATAAAAAGTATTCCAAATAATTATGGGAGTAAATTATTATAATTATATTTTTTATTTACAATATCTTTACATAATTAAAATAAAATTTTCATGACTATAAATAATAATATTATAATTAAGTATATTATAATCTAAAAATAATTATTAAAAGTAAATTATTAATTACAATTATAGTGTATTATGAATATCTTTCCATAATTTAAAAAATTTAAATATTGAATTTAAAAAAGACCTAGCTTGTACATCAGCCGTATGTACATCCAAAAGATGGTCAGGAAGCGAGTGATAAATTTTTTGTCTTTTCTTGTGTTCTACCGCATGTCGTGTTTATATATATATACTTTTGTAGAGAATATATTTCCGTGGCAAGTAATAGACTTGTAAATATATATTCTCCCATTGTCTTTGGCTCACTTGAATCTTCAATGCACGAAAATATAGACATAAATGTCACTTTGCACCTTTAAGTTAGTACGGATTGTTATTTTGCACTCATTTTGTTTTATTTTGATCAAAACGCATCCTAAAATTTTGTGTTTGTGTCATGTTGCACACCCTCCGTCTGGTAGGACAAACAGGTCCATCACGGCGTCCGACGTGACATGCCACATAGACAAATTAAACACCAGGTTTAGCCCCAAATTAACAACAAATAATCATATATAAGGGTTAGTTATAAATTTTAATACATTCTTCATAGGGTTTTAGAATGAAATATAAAATTTAATTTAACTAGTCAAACAAAGAATAACACTAGAAACTGAAAAATGGCATATGTCATTATTTGGTGGATAGAGCACAAATAGGGAAAAGATGGGGGGAGAGGATTTTTATTCGCAATATATAGGAAGAGGAAAGAGTTTTGCTTTGATTGTTGTCTTTCTTGAATTTTGTCTATATGGAAACATCATTCCTGGCTTTGGTAAGTGCAAGTGAAACAGCTGTTGGGAGTAAAAGTAGGCTATGTGAATTTGTTTTTGTCTTATTTCCCTTTTTTGGCAGAAATTATTAGGTGGATCGGGTCCACCACATTATTCATGGTTCCGACCAATAAGATTTTGACAACTCAGATTTCTTCCTAAAATTTAGGTACAAATTTAGCACCAGGTTTAGCCCCTAGTTTCACTGTATGAGATTTATAGGGTAAGACCCTAAATTTAGGACATTAATTGGCTAGGGTTTTAGAAATTGTAGGAAAAACTCTGATTTGTAAAAAATCTTATGAGTCGGGATCACGGATGACGTGGTAGACCCGATCCACCTAATAATCTCTCTTTTTTGGGGTTCACCAAAATCATTTTGTCATATTAGTCTTTTATTTGGCCATATTTTATTTGCCATTCTATTCTTTTTTGCCAATTTTAGTTCTATATTTAGATAAGTTTGTAATTGATTCTAGATTTTAATTTGGCAAGATTTTATTTGCCATTTTATTCTTTTTTGCCAATATTAGCTCTATATTTAGATAAGTTAGATTTTAATTTTTAATACTACCTAAATTTAGAGAGTTGACAGATATTTTCAGAAGTATTACTTTTTAGGTTTATGAACAGTAATAAATTGACTAATTAATGTGATAAGTGTCTAACATTTAAAAAAATTATAAAAAAAAAAATCTATGGGACAATCCTTATATAAAAACTAATCTTACCCATCCCCTTAGTAATTAAGGAGTTACTAGTTGATAATTTCATATAACTACCAAGTACCAACACTTGTTGAGTTGAATGGAAGAGCTCAACGCCCTTAAGTAAAGTATCAAAATCGAATCTTGTGTGAACGGCGAAAATAGACCATCTGCATCGGACTTTGGAATAGTTAAGGCGCAATGTGATAACGAGATACCGGAAAGTTATTAGTACCAAGATAATTATGAGAGGGGTGAATAAAAGAGGTGAAAAAATGGGGAGTACAAGCATCATTATCCAATATATAAATACATATACCTGCATACTAATAATGTCAAAAATCTTGGGATGGTAATTTGACAACTTAATTTTTACAGTTGCTTATAAAAAGTAAAAAAATGCTCCACAAAGAATTGGTCCAATTATATCTAAATTTCTTTAAATATAAACTGAAAAAATGAATGTATTTCAAGTAAGATATTAGTAAAAAGAAAAGAAGTAAAGAAAGAAAGAAATAGAGAGTCCTTGAATGATAATAAGGGAAAGTTTTATACTAGTACTAGTACTAGCTACTAGTAAGCAAAAGTGCAAATTTACAATTAATCAGGTGATAACCAATATTATTTATGAATATAACAGTACGCAGGAAGATATATAGCTATAATTATTATTGTTCTACACTTGGACAAAAAATTAAAAACAAAAACATAAACAAAAAATCGACTATCGATTATCGAACCACATATATATAATTGTTATACTTCTGCTTCCCTTGTTGTTTATGAGAAATCTGACATAATTGGCAACAATTGCACATATATAGTACTTCCATAGTTCAGACTTATAAAGGAGTTCAGGTGTCTTTTTTTTTAACGTGTCTTAATTTCTAAATTAAGAAAATATTGAAACAAGACTTTGAGACGTTAAGGTTTCTCAAATACAATATTGCCTTGCTATTTTAGAGAAGTCGTATTTGGGATACAACAAAGTCACTCGAGAACATTCAAAGAGAAATAAAATTATTGGTTCTGTCTCTAAAATGTTCATGTAAAAGTCTCTTTATATACTTGATCAACATACATGTCTTTTCATATAGACGTAACTTTATGATCAATACATGTCTTTCCAAATAGACACAACTTTATGAATAACTAGTAATTTGCCATGTGTTCCACACGTGGGGTTGAAGTTTTGATTGAAACATATTTTAAGTTACATAATGTCCATGTTAATTTTGAAAAGATTAAATTTCCCTAAATTTTTAGAAATTATTGAGAATAAATTAATCAAATTTTTGTCTCTATTTTTTAATTAATTTCTAATTAAATCGAAACAAAATTTAAATGCTCGTAAAAACAAATCCTTAACTCCAATATGTCTGAGATTTGATTAGATGATATAGATATTTCAAGGAGTTTCGACGTCAAAAATCTTGCAAAACATAGCCGGGGCCCGGGAACGCGTTTTTAGCCAAAAACAGTGATGGTTAGTACACGATTTCAGCTAAAATTTTGTAAAAATTGACCCGAAAGATATTTCCTTAATTTTTGGCTAAAATACTCATAAAAGATATATAATTAGATGTAAAAAAAATTGAAGGGCTTTCAACACTTCTAATATTGTTTTTCCTATTTTTTTTCTGAATTAATTTCTAATTAAATTGAAACAAGATTCAGATGCTCGTAAAAACAAATCCTTAAATCCAATATGGCTGAGATTTGATTAGATGAATATATATATTTCAAGGAGTCTTGGCACCAAAAATCATGCAAAACTGACCCGGGCCCTGGAACGCGTTTTTAGCCGAAAACCGTGATGGT
>AWUE01022466.1:0-142761 GCA_001974825.2 Corchorus olitorius | reverse complement strand
AAAAAAAGCTGTCATTAACTACTACATTTTAATTATTTTATTTTCATATATACTCACGTAGTGAATGTCATGTTTCTTGTATATATGTATCAGGCAAGAAAAGCGCTGGTAAAGATACTCCAAAATCATGTCCTGGATAATAAGAGGAGGGCCAAGAGCACTCCATTTAATGAGGATCCGAATCAGAAGAGAGGAATGGTTGATATACTTATGGAAGCCGAAGGTGAGAATGGGTATAAGTTGGCGGATGAGAATATCATTGAATTGATGTTTGGGTTCTTGTTAGCTGGGCATGATACCACAGCCCACGCACTTACATGGGCAATCATCTATATGCATCAACATCCACAAGTGTTGCACAAGGCTAAGGTTTGGGATTGTAGAGAATTTCTTTGCTAAAAAATTCTGATTTTCTTTATTCACTTAATTATTATATATTACTGAATTTCAGGAAGAGCAAGAAGAAATATTAAGGAAAAGACCAAATACCCAAAGGGGTTTGACTTTGAAAGACATTAGAGAAATGAATTATCTTCAAAAGGTTACATGCCACTTTTCCTTTCTAACTTTGTTTAGATTCCTTCCTATCAAACATGCACTTAACTTTTTATGAGATTTTATATTTGGTAACTGAATGTGAAACCTTACAATAGAATACATATGATGATCAGATTTAAAATTATAATCAGATTTACAATAGATTTTGTATTTAATCATAATAAGATTTAAAATTGTCACAAACCCCTTAGAAGCTTATATTACGATTGTTGACATGGCATAAACACATCATCAAACATGCCATATAGCATGATGATGCGGCATGTCACATTATCTAAATTTTGACTAGATGATCATGTGGTCATGCCACACCTACAAACAGGCTACGTGGCATGTTGGTTATTAGATGATGTATATGATTATGCCGGCACATAAGCATGTCATTAAACCAAAAGTTATTAAAAATTAAGTGATTATTTATTTAATTTACCTTTAATTTTGTAAGATATATATACTAAATATTTTTTTATGTTTTAGGTAATTGATGAGACGCTAAGAATTAGTAATATCACCTTTGCCAACTTTCGAGAGGCCAAAGTTGATGTTAATATCAATGGTTAGTACTTTAGTTCTCTCTCTCTCTCTTTTTTTTTTTTTGCCTTTGATACATTGGAGAGTAATACCAAAGAATTTTGTTAATTAATTCAGATTATCTTATACCAAAAGGATGGAAGGTTATTGTTTGGAGCAGAGGTGTTCATATGGATCCGGAAGTTTATCCAAATTCTAAAGAATTCATGATTGAGAGATGGGAGGCAAGTTTAAATTCATTATTATTCTTGTTCTTAATTAAACATAATTAACAACCTTAATTATTAAAACAAAACCCTAGCTTTTCATGATCAATTGGAATACGGCATCTAAAATGTATATGGTTTCTATTTACATGTCCAGAACAATAGACTCAAAGCAGGATCATTCCTTCCCTTTGGAGCAGGGAGTAGGAGTTGCCTTGGAGCTGATTTGGCCAAGCTTGAGATCTCCATTTTCCTTCATCATTTTCTCCTTAACTACAAGTAATTTATTAATTCAAACCAATCTTCTAATGGCCCAAATGATTGGTTTTTGTTTTTATTTAATTTGGTTTCTTCTCTTAATTTGCAGGCTTGAAAAAATCAATCCTAGAGTCCCCACTATCTATTTTCCTATTCCAAGGCCATCCGACAACTGCCTCGCGAGAATCATCAAGGCCGTCCAATGATCAAAAATCAACCCCATAAAATGAAAGAATTGTCTTGTTGTTCATGATCATCTTGTTTGGTCTCCATTTATATTTTGATTAATTAATGTAACTACAGGATAATTAATCAATGCAGTATAATAATATATAACAATAGTAATAATAATAATCCTACTTTCTCCTCCTTTATAACCTATATTTATATTATGAGTGTACATTAGATTAGGATGATCCTAAAATGTGAAGCTTTAGGATTCCATTAAGATGATGCCACATAAGTCTATCTTAATGAGAATCAAATTCTAAATTACACCTTCCCTTACCAAATCAATTCTTTAACTCATCATTATTCTTTACTAAACTTAATCTTATCAAAACTTCTTTATTTATATTAATTCACTCATTAATTATATTAATTTACTTTACTTTCCTATTTAAAGTTGATTTTTTTAAAAATATCATCCTAATATAATTTAATCTCTTATATTATCTATAATAATCAATAATTATCTAATTTCATTTGCAAGGGTAAATATAGTGTTTCATGTAAATTGCTGAATTGGAGTCAGAAACCGCCAGGCCCATTAAGCCCAAAAGCCCATGTTATTCCTTGTATAAAGAGGCCATCCCCGATGCTTTTTCTCAAATTCTCTGCAAACGCTCTGCAAAAATCAATCTTGTTCATCACGAGTTCATCTCGTTCTTCAATATTTTCTCTCTTTCAATCTTGTCTCCGGACGTTAAACACTTGTAATGATCTGTTACAATTTCAGAAATAACAATCAAACTTGTTATTTTTCTCTCTTTTCATTAAGAACGACCTCTTGAATGCTATTTACTTTTTGTGAAACAAATCTGGGATCGATGATTTAAATATTTCGATTTGACTTTTGATCCAGTTCCCACAAATCACTCATCTGATCAATAATCTGCCGCAACCAGCACAATTTTACGTTTACACAATCTTTGTCAATTTTAACTTCACAAATTAACTGGCACACCCCGCACGGTCATTTAGTTTTTATTCGCCAAAACTCTCAGAGATTTTTGCCGCAACACATATAGGAAAGTATTGACAGATGACGTAAGGATTTTGGAACATCCGTGGTGAAAATAACGACGGAATCGTTTTATCGCATTACCAATGCCGAACACAAGCGTGTACGAAGATTAATAAAAACTCCAATCAATGGCCATGAATAGCTGGCCATGTACATTGGATACATTGAAGATGGAGTGATCCATGCATGCCTTGAATGAATTGTCCAGTAGGAATGAGCCGGTCGAGTTCGTGGAAGAGACGTAGTAATTTAATGGACAAGCACTTCACTGACATGATGCAAGCGTTCTGCTCCCCGTTCCCCATTAATATTCCTGGCTTCCCCTCTTACAGAGCTCCTAAGGTAATAATCTTTTGGTTTAAATGTCACTTTTGCACCCTGAAATTATAGGGACTGCCATTTTGCATCCTTTTTTTTTATTACTTTGCATCCTAATGTTTTATTTCGGGTACATTTTACACCTTTCATTATCGAAAATTTGTTAAGTTCCAACGACGCAATTATGATGCTGATGTGGCATACCATGTCAGACAAAAAGTTGCCACGTGGCATGCCACGTCAGACGAAAAATTGCCATGTAGCATGCCTCGTTAGACGAAAAATTGCCACGTGGCCACGTCAGCATAAAAAGAAAAGAAAAGAATAAATTTTTGCCGCATCAGCATGTCACGCGGCATTTTTGTACATATGGCTTTTTTGTACACGTGGCGTGCCACGTAGGACTCCGTGACGGCGTCGTTAGTTCTACCGTAACAAAGGTGCAACGTGGGAAAAAATAAAATTTTAGGGTGTGTTTTGATCAAAATAAAAAAATGAGGGTGCAAAGTGGTAGTTTGTATAAATTTCAAGGTGCAAAATGGCATTTAAGCCAATAATCTTTTGAAATTGCTCAATTCAGGACAACATTTTAATTTAGGCCTAATTGAGGTAGAATTCTTTTAATTTGGTTGATTTGGGGTAAAACGTTCTCGAATCAGTTCAATTTGGGACAATACGTCAAGTCAAATAGGGGCACGACTTTTTTATTGGGGTTAGTATTAATTTGAAGCAAAATGTTGTGGCCATATTTGACAGATCTGAACTCGGATTGCCTCGAATTAAACCGATTTTGAAACGTTTTACCCCAATCAACCAAATAAAAAGGCTCTACCTCATATTAAGCAAGAAATGGACTTTCCTACCTCAAATTCTCTTTCTTTTTCATCATTTCTACATGCTTATCTCATATCTGCAATCTACACTAATGAATTTGATTAATATATCAGGGAAGAAATGTGTTGGTTAAGACCCTGCAAGGTCTTATGGAGAAGAGGAAGGCCAAGAGCACTGATCAATTTAATGGCGGGGACCCATATCAAAAAAGAGGAATGGTTGATTTGCTTATGGAAGTGAAAGATGAAAATGGGCAGAAGTTAACGGATGAGAATATACTTGATTTACTGCTTGTGATCTTGTTTGCTGGCCATGAAAGCTAAGCCCTTACAATTACGTACGTGGGCAGTCATCTATGCATGACCATCACAAATGTCTTTGGAGGAGGAAGTAGGATTTGTACCGGAGCTGATTTGGCCAAGCATGAGACCTCCATTTTCCTTCATTATTTTCGGTAATTAATTCAAACCAATTATATTTTCAATTGGCCCAAAACATTGATTTTTATTTTTATTTTTGATTCTTTTCTTCTTAATCTACAGGTTTGAACAAATCAATCCTAGAGGCCCCACTATCTATTTACCTACTCCAATGCCAACTGACAATTGCCTCGCGAAAATCATCAAAGTCCAATGATCCAATCAACCACCATCTTCAATCTTGTTTAGCTTTTTTTTCCTCAATTTCTATTTTAAATGTAATTCCAATGCTCGTTAAAATTAATCTCTTGTTTCATTAATTTTTTTCTATGTAATCTATTATTTAATTTCATGTTCACATGTAATAAAAAAAAAATTATTCATTCTATATATGTAATTGAAACTTTAATTCCCTATAAAAAGGATGACATTATAATGTTTGCCTCTTCTGAATTAAGCTACTTCCAAAATGTAAATATATATTTATCAAATTAATCAAAGGCGAATTGTATCAAGAGCCTTGTTAAAATGTTTTGACTTGGCTTCAAGATATTCCTTCCAAGTCACCGGGCGAAAGAGAGGAGGATTGTTACCATCATAGTCAATCAACTTCTTCAATGGTGAGACCTTGGCATCCTTCGGCGGCCCATAGAAGTACGCCACTGACAACCGGTGGCGCGTGTTGTTCACCATGGCACGATGCAACAAAGACTTGAACCTCCCATTGGTGAGAATGTGCATCAAGTCACCAGCATTGACCACCAAGGCACCCTCAACTGGCTCCACCGGTGTCCACCCTAGCTCATCATTTTTTTGCACTTGAAGGCCACCAATGTTGCCTTGGTATAGAATAGTGAGCAAAGATGAGTCTGTATGAGGGGCTAAGCCCATGGCTCGGCCTGGGTCCGGACATACTGGATACGAGTTCAGTTGAAGCACACATGTAGTTTTGGGCTGGTTAGGGTCAGACCCACTTATGGGCTCGAACCATTTCTTATCTTCTTCATGGGTTAGACCCAATGAGCTAAGCATTAGTTCCACTGTTTTCTCACAAAATGCTTTCATTTCCACTTGGTATTTCTCCATCACCTCGCTGTATGAATGAATAATAATAATAAACAAATTATATCTGAAAAGTGAAAAATGACAAAAAGAAAAGGGTTCATTTTTAGATTTTTTCTTTTTGGGTGAAAATGAGAAAGAATAAAAACAAATTGGTCAGACTATAATAAAACAAGAAACATCAAAGACAAAATTAACCAGTCAATTGCAGGCACTCTTAAGCCACATTCTATGTATATACAAAGTGTTCCATTTCCTCCAACAGAATAAAAAGAAATGAATAAATGGAAAAACTAAAGATTGTTGGTTTTGTCTTATTGTTCCTGCAGAAAGGAACATTTTTCTTTGAATTTCGATGCCAAGGATGATTTCACAAGTCATCATATCAATGCTGTCATCCGTAGAGAGATGCTAAGTCACAGAACTATATATCACAATTTGACAATTGTATTATTAATGCATGCATATATATATATATGAACCGGTGAAGCGAAAAAATTTTATAAACCCGAAAAAATATCGAAATTAAGAGTTCAGTATTCTAGCTATCAAATAATATATAAACGGAAATTATTGGATATATATAATAGACTAAAGGCTCAAATAAGGGTCTGAACTATCATAAAAATCTCAAATAAGGGTCCCAAAACACAATTTCAACAAATTAAAATACATATTTAGTAGATTATGACATATTGTGCAAGGTATTAGCTAATACTAGTGTGTGAGATGTATATAAATTAAAAAGCACGGAAAAATCTTGTACCATACTACGTTTATTGAATTTATTTAGATTAAAATGTTTTGATTTTTAATTAATTTAATAACACCATTTTTCTATCAAAATTGATGTGTAGGCATGACAAGCATTGGTTTTCATCTGAGGAGAACCTAATTTGTAAAAATTTACTTAGTGTGTCTTCTAATTTGTTGAAATTGTGTTTTGGGGCCCTTATTTGAGATTTTTATGAAAGTTCGGGCCCTTATTTGAGATTACAGCCTATATAATAATACATATGTAAAGGTGGCAAAAAAAAAAAAAAACACTACCATAGAAAAGCATCTTGGGGGGTGATAATTGTGAAGTACTATCTAAATAATTATTCCCTTTATTTTGGATATTAAGTTGAAAAATTCTTTTGGCCCATGATTGTGAATTGAACTTTCTTGTGTTGTGTATGCAGAGAAAGCTAATAATCATAATGAAGCAAATATGTTTAGATTTAGAAGGGTTGAGAGGCCGAAGGACCCTTCAAAGATTTGCACAATCTCTAGGGTACATTACATTTTGTCAGGACTTATGGGAAAATCAGTTAGTATAAAAAAAAGGAGAAAAATATACAAAATGATTAAATATATTATCTACTATAACATAACCTCAGACGATCAAAATTAAGAATTATGTATAGTTTTGGGAACAAATTTAACTTTTTCTTAATTTTCTTACCTGCAGGGTGGCTACGTGAAAAGAATGTATATAGTGCATGAATATTTTGCATGCATTAAATTTTTTGTCTATATATATATATATATATATATATATAGTACTTACACACCACTCATCACAAGTCACGTTTGTTTCCATATGAAAATTCAAAATTCCATATTTCTATGTTTTCTTAGATATTAACGAATTTTTATACTCTAGTGAAGAGGTACTATAAATTATACCGTAAAGTTACACTATCATAAACCACACTACTATTTTACATTACTTATAAAAAATTGACATATCATCTATCCAATGGTTGTTATTCAAATCAGCCCCACAAGATTAATTTTAATTCACCATTTTTAAATGGTACGTAATACCAATTGGTTACTATATAAAGGATTTTTTTCCACAAAATTGAATAATAATATCTTGAAATCTAACATAAATATATATGGTATTAAATCAAACAAGTTTTGCATCCTCTTATCAAATCCAAGCCACATGATCACATATACATTGTCCATGAGAGGAAGAGATCCACTTTGTCAACTTTCACCTAGACTAGTTTTGTGTATCACCGATATCGGGTATTCAATTTACGATTAATTCTATATGATCGGCCTACTATGGGAGTAATTAAAACTCTTTTTTACTCCATAAAAGATCATTTAGACCAACTTAATTTGCTATTTTTTCCCCATATCCAGTATCCAGAGCTTTATTCTAACCAGTTCCGATTTGACCAAATTTGTTAGTATATTGTAGCATTAATAGTCTTTGAGTACTCTTTGTCTCAATTAGACATTAGCATTAATTTATTACAGTGATTGGTGACAGCAGAAGCATGCAGAGGAATGCACGTACCAGAATTTGGCATGATCTTGAGGCCAAAGTTGGCTAGCATGTCCTAATGGGGACCCAATCATGGCGTAACCCTCAGACCACATCAGCTTCGGAAAGAAAGGGGAGATTCCGGCGATACCATAACCGACATAGTTGTCCGGTGACCGAGCAACCAGCAGCTTCTGCTCATTGGGCAGCGAGAAAAGCCGCCTCGCCTGAGACTCAGTTTCATTAAGAAGATCAATGGGAATGCCATGATTAATGACTTGAAAACCTCCCCATTCTTCACATGCAAGTTTTATAAGGTCCAATATTGAATCCGGCTTGGCAAAGTCGATGATTGGAAGCAAGGGTTTATGATGATCATGATGATCTAAATTAGGATATAATATTTCATCAGGCGAGTTGGTCCATGCATGGGAGTCAGGAAGTTTAGGAACATTTTTGAAATCTAAAGGAACAGTGAAATGACTTGTGGTTTTCAAGGGTGATGAGACTGATGATGAATTCATATTGCTGGGTTTTTTGAAGAAGAAGAAGAGAAGAGTTTTTTGGTTATGGCGCAGAAGGTTTTTGTAAGTTAGTGATGCAATATATAGGAAGAGGAGAGAGTCTTGCTTTGACTGTTGTCTTTCTTGAATTTTGTCTATATGGAAACATCATTTCTGGCTTTGGTAAGTGCAAGTGAAACAGCTGTAGGGAGCAAAAGTAGGCTATGTGAATTTGTTTTTGTCTTTTTTCCTTTTTTGGGGTTCACCAAAATCATTTTGCCATTATTTATTAAATTTGGCCAGATTTTATTTGCCATTTTATTCTTTTTTTTCCAATTTTAGCTCTATATTTAGATAAGTTTGTAATTGATTCTAGATTTTAATTTTTAATACTACCCAAATTTAGAGAGTTGACAGATATTTTCTAATTAATGAGATAAGTGTCTAACATTTAAAGAAAAAAAATTTTACTACTATAAAAAAAATCTATGGGACAATCCTTCCCAAAACTAATCTTACCCATATCCCCTTATAAATCATTTAAAGAGTTAGTTGATAATTTCGTATAATTAACTATTAAGTACCAAACACATGTTGAGTTGAGTGGAATAATTCAATACCCCTTAAATAAGGTTTGGAATCGAATCTTGTGAATGACGAGAACAAACCATCACATCGAACTTCGGAGTAGTCAGGCCTAATGTCATAACCGGATACCGGAAAGTTATTAGTATCAAGATAATTTCATATAATTATGACTTTATGAGAGGGGTGAATAAAAGAGGTGGGAAAAAGGGAAGTTGGCCAGCATCATTATCCAATATATAAATACATATACCTACATACTAGTACTAGTGATAATGTCAAAATTCTTGGGATGGTAATTTGACAACTTAATTTCTATAGTTGCTTTTAAAAACTATTCCACAAAGAAATTAATTGGTCCAATCATTTTTAATTAATTTCTTTAAATACCAACTGAAAAAATGAATATAGATCAATTAACCAAAAAAATTAGATATTATAAAGAAAAGAAGGAAAAAAAAGAAAGAATTAAATAGAGAGTACTTGAATCATAATAAGGGAAAGTTTAGTTTTATACTAGTACTAGTAATAATAAAATTAAAAAGTGCAAATTTACAATTAATCAGGTGATCACCAATATAATTTATGAATATAACAGTGCAGGAAGATATAGCTATTATTACTTGGACAAAAAATTAAAAAGAAAAACAAAAAATCGACTATCGAACCACATATATATAATTGTTCCTATACACATATATATATTTCTGCTTCCCTTGTTGTTTATGAGAAAATCTGACATAATTGGCAACAATTTCATAAATATAGTACTTCCATAGTTCAGACTTATAAAGGAGTTCACTGGTATATAAAGATCATGAACCCCTTGCCTTGTCATCTCCTCTGGAAATTAAATGCTTTTATTGCGAAAGCGAAAATCAATGCGAAAAACACAACAAAAAAGGCTACCATGCCAGCAGCTATAGCCAAGAAATCATGCCTATACCCGAATCCATGCTCGAGTAATTGTCGCATAGGCCACGAGTTTCCATCTGCTAATTTAACCATTCTATGATCATCACCATACTGGGAAACTACTAGGCCATATAAACTCCAGGCTATGGGGTTTGCCCAGTAATACCATCTCCACCATATTGGGATTCTCTGGAAAAATAAGGCCATATCAGTATTTGCAAAGTTATATAATTATATATATGTCTCAGAAACAGAGAATACATTACCTTATGAGGAATCATGAAGCCGCTGAAAAGGTTCCAAAGCATATAAAATGGCGCAGCGATGATAGCCGCCACGTTGTGATTTGGCGTGACAGCAGTCGTCATCATTCCATAAAAGGTGAAAAATAGCAAAGTGAAATACATGAAGAATAGGTACCAAATAAATTTCGTAACTGTCCACTCAAATGCGGCCATAGAGTAGAAAATGGAACAGTAAATTACTGATTGTGCAAATACATAAGGGAACTCAATGGCAACCTGCAATAAAAGTACCGGAACGAATAAGCTAACTTGTTGAAACTTAGAGGGAATGCAGTTTAGAGTTTAATAAACTTGTGTGTTACCTGAGCAAATGCAAAGGCTAAGCCTGAATACATTCCTGCAGCTCTTTCTCTATATGAAACAAATCTCTCAATAGAAACCACAGGTTGAACAGCTGTTGCATTTGTAATACCAATGAAAAGGACTGCAGCATACATTGACCCCATGGCATTGAATAAATCTTGCTGGCTCTCCCTGTATGTGAAACAAATAAAATTAGTAGAGATTATATAAAATTCATCACTCTGTTTATATGATACTATTAAGCTATCAGTAATGTATAAGTATGGACACGGTTATTGGATCATAAGTTATATAGATTCTAAAAGAGTAATATTTAAACCTTTTCGAACCGAATTTCCAGCATATTGTTCCAAGCATCAGGGAAATGATAACAGTGTAGAAGAATTTAACCGCTGTGTATTGGGGGTTTCGCCAATAAGATAGATTTTGCTTCCAAAGACATGTTAAAAACTGTTCAAAAAATGACTGAGAGTACTTGGATGGAAAGTACAATTCTTTTGAATTGCTACTTGGCTTGCTTAGAGTTTCAACCAATTCCTTGTTGCGCCTGAAACAAAGTAAGACAATGAAAATGTAAGAATATTTTTAGAACTGAATAAGAAACTAATTGTGTATGCAATAGCAACAACTAATTCTCCAAAGTAAGTGCCTCTTACTGAAATAGACTTGATCGTCGATAAATTTCTGCAAAGTCCACACCCAAACGACTTTCTTCAGCCGGAGAAGTAACCTCAAGCATCCAAGCAGCAGGGTTATAGCCAGGTCTGATCTTAGGCACACCTTCAACAGCCTAGAAAGCAAAAAATACAGAGTCAGCAAGAACATGGCCAACTTCCTTATTTTCAACTAAACCATATTAATCACGTATTCTAGGAGATAAATGCAGAATTTTACCTCAAAGTACTTGACGAGTTCATAAGACTTGGCGCCAAGTGGACCAGCATATATGAGCTCTCCTCCGCGCTTCATAAATAAAAGCTGCAACCACAGATTCAGTCAGAAGCAGAATGAGGAATAAAACAAGATGGTTTATAATGATGAAAGATCCACAATGTATCACAAAATAAGACCATTTTATATGTGTATATGGGTGTATGCCTACATGTCTATATATAAAGTAGCCCTCCAAGAAAATTCTAAAGAGTTAAATACCTCATCGAAGGATTCAAAAATGTCTATGCTGGGCTGATGGATTGTGCAAACAATAGTTCGTCCGGTATTCACAATATTTCTCACAGTCCTCATTACAATGGCAGCAGATCTGGCATCCAATCCCGATGTAGGCTCATCCATGAAGACTATAGAAGGGTTGGCAACCAGTTCAACAGCAATTGTTAACCTTTTTCGTTGTTCAGTGGATAAGCCATCAACTCCAGGCAGACCAATCAATGCCCCACTTAATGGAGTGAGCTCCACAAGTTCCATCACCTCCTCAACAAATGCCTGAAAGTTCAACCCTTAATTAGTCATAACAGTTACCATGCTGTCAAATACAATAAGAAAAACGCGTAAAGAAAGAATTTTCACGAGTACTTTTTGTGTCTCAAAGTCAACTTCTGCTGGTAACCGAAGCCAAGCAGAGAATAGGAGTGATTCCAGAACAGTCAAACAAGGAGAATGAATGTCATTTTGCTCACAGTAACCTGAAACTCTAGCAAAAGTTTCTTGCTTTTTGGGATAACCAGATATATTTATGCTCCCTTCTATGACCCCTCCAGTTTTTCGACCTGCTAAAACATCCATGAGTGTAGTTTTACCAGCACCACTGACACCAACTAATGCCGTAAGTACACCAGGTCTAAATGATCCAGTAACATTGACCAGCAATTGCAATCTTTCTTCAGTTATCCCTTGTTGCTTCAATTCCTGAAAAGATTCTTCCTTAAGTTAACAACTGATCAATGTATTTCATAAAACCAATAGCACAGGAGAATATGTCCAATATACATACCACAGGGATATCTACAAAGTAATTTATATTGCTGAAAGACATAGAAAGTGGTTGAAACGGGAGAACCATGCCTCTCTGCTTGAAGTATTTTCCTGCACAGCAGTTGATTTAACAAGTTAAATACTTGGCTGCATTCCAGACAAATTGAAAAGTTAAGATCTAAACTGTCTATTATTTACCATTTAGTGAGCCTGAATTTTGCAAATAATATCTCAGTTCAGTGACAACATTTTCACCCTTCCTTCTCCTATCTCTCTCTTGCAGCTCTTCCTTGGAGAAAACAGCCTGTGGCTTCCCCAGAGCTATAGTAAATGGTAAGAAATAAACTTAATTAGATCTACGCCCCATAATGTGTTTTGCTAAGAAAAGGAAGTTCATAATCAACAAACCCTCAACAGAAACAAGATAGCTTACGTTTGAGGTTAGCCAGAAAGAATGTGAACAGGATATTAAACAAAACTGTGTATCCAAGCAAAGCACCAACACCAATCCAATACCAGTAGCTCTGTGGAAAATAACCACGTGCTTTCAACAATGCCTCACCTAATGAGAGGTTAGTGTAGTTTCCAGCACTCTGCAAGCAAGAAAATCAAGTACAGTGAGTTTCAATTTTAACATAAACCAAGAATGCTGAAAGTGCAACTTACTATCACTAGTTCAACCAAAATGCCAATTTGAATGTGATTAAGACATGACAGAACCAGGAGCGCAACGAGGGTGAGAGTGCGAGAGTGAGAGAGTGAGACACACATATCAAGCTACTAAGCCAAAGTCTACCTAACTAAATAGATGGGTTTAGACATCATCACAAGAACTATAATCTTGAAAGAACTAAAAGGGAAGTGAAAGTACACCTACAAGAATACAACTCCACTCCACATGTGAATGCAACTATCAACAATTGTTCAGCTGGTTAGTGGTGCTGATTTATTCTTCTCTAGACGTCATTACTATGGCCACATGATGACAAATGGCCAGAGCATTGCACAGCCACTCAAACGATTACAAATTAAAATACAATAAATATTTAATGATGTTACCTTCTTCCAGGAATGTCCAAGGAATTCATTGACAGAAGCTGCATTTTGAGCATACATCAAAGGAGAAACCCAATAACCCCAAATCCACCAGCGAGGGATACAATCTATCAGGTTGAAGCATGGTAAATAATCATATTAGATCAGAAATTTGTAAAAATATTATACATGGAAAAGTGGTGTTTCTAACCTCTTGAAATGATATAGGCTCCAAGAGCCATGACCACCAGCATGGCAAAAGATCCAAAGGTGTTGGCAACAATCATATTTCTGCCCAAGGATCCCATCACACGGAAAAGACCGATAGACATCTGGTGCAGACTGAAAAACAACAAGAACTGGCGAAGAAATCTGCAAAGTTCAGAATTAAGATGACAATTGCATCTCCAAACTGCCACATTACATGCCAAAATTCATCCTAAGAAATATTACCTGATGATGTTAGGATCATAACCAATCACATAGTATGTAACTGCTACCCAGAAACCAGACTCATAGAGAGAAGTTGGAATACTTAGCACCCAAGAAGGAAGTGTATAGGCCCAGCTTGGATAGAAATGCAAATCCCTATGCTTGTAAAGAACTGGAAGTTTGGCCACCAACATTGAAACCTCTGTAAATCCATTGAAAAGAATAATGACCATGGAAAAGTAAAGCGCGCCTAGATACAACCCTCCATCATCAATTGTATTATGATGCAGTGCTGTTCGCATAAAAACGCTCATTGTGATTAAGGCAACAATTAGAAGCTGGCAAACAAAAGAGAAGACAAATAAATCAGAATAAACCTCAAGTATTTCAGTTCTGAACTGAGTTGCCTCACAGTTCACAGGAACATAAAAGACAAAATAAACTGATCTAATAGATCAATACTTATAATTTAATCACCAGAATTGTGCTACTACTTTGACAGACAATGTTTCAGCACTCACCTGAATAAATTTGAAAACATAGATAAATGAATTCCGCTTCATCAGTAGCAGCTGCCAGTCAAAGCAGGTCTTAAAAAGTTCACTCCTCTTCACACCATATCGAGAAGTTGACAGTGCTGCTGGATGGTTATAGCGCCTATCAAATGGAATACTTAGTTCCTCATACAAATTCTTCCCTGTTTGATAGGAGCGGAAAGCTTCAGCAAATTTTCCTGGAGGAATGTAACGATAGGGCCGGAAAGGAACAGACCAGTACTGCTCTTGATCCTTCTTTGACAAAACCTGTGTGCAGAGAACTTGAGCAAATAGAATATCATAGATTATATGTTCACAGAGCAAAATTCTAAGCCCCATACCTCTTGCAAGAAGTCTGCCACGTTTTTCCTTTCAGGACAACGAAATCCCATAAAACTAAAGAACTCAAGAGCTGCATCACGAGGCCCTTGGTAGACAATCTGGCCCTCACATAAAAGTATAACATCATCAAACAGCTCATAAGTTTCAGGAGCTGGTTGAAGCAGAGAGATTACAGTAGTCCCATCGAGAGCATGAGTTGAATGTCTCAGATATTTGATAATTTGATAAGTGGTAGAGCTATCAAGCCCATTTGATATTTCATCCATGAACAAAACCCTAGCTGGACCGACTAGTAATTCACCTGAAATACCATTTCTGCCACATCAGCACTAATGAAAAGCAAAGAGCTCCTTAGTACGCAAGAAAAGCAAAGTACATAGTATAAACCTGTTGTAAGCCGCTTTTTCTGGCCCCCTGATATCCCTTTAAGCATTTCATCTCCCACCAATGTGTCAGCACATATGTCCAGCCCTAAAATCTTTGTCAGATGAATTTTAGTGCTTCAGAAGAATCATTAGAAGGGAGCTTAGATACTATACTACACCATTAAACAGATTTCCTGAAAATGTGGAGAAATTTGGTCCTCATCCCATCATTGACATAAATTATACATCACAGGGTGAAGATGATCTATTCAGTAACATGAAACTTGCTTAATTGCTTTCAAGATTTTGGAGCTAAAGTGAAATTAGGTCTTTTTGGAGTGCAATTGCTAATGAAAATGTGTCACTTTTGGGTATTAAGAACTATATGACAAAAGTATAAACAGGCATCTAGGAGCAAGCAATCAGCAAGTAGAGTATACCTTCATGATGTATTCTACCACAAGGCTCGTCTCTTTTCCTCCCAAAGCTAGTGACTACCAAAAAAAAGTTTCACCATTATTAATTGTTAGCCATATTGATCTAATAGGATGAAATCATAACAAACCCAAGTTATATTATTGGCAAAATCCTTTTCACTTACCTTCATAAAAATATCAAGATCTTCATCAGGTTTTATCCCAGCATTCTTTTCCCTTCTCGCAAGTTCCACAAGCATATCTGTTTTGCAAGAATTTATAAGTAAGCAAAGGAGAATTATTGACTAAATGGACAAAAAGATGATTTCTCAATGCTTACCATATTTAAATCCAACACCTTGACACCTTCCTGCAAATTCAAGTGTTTCTCTGACAGTCATTTCTGCCACATGCCAATCCTGTTGACTGACATAAGCAGACGTTCTTGGAGCAACAAATTCCTTTAGTCCATGTCCATTATACGAAATTTGTCCTGACATCTTCAAAGCAATCAAAAAACAATGAATAAAAAACGAAGGATCACAAATTGAAATAATAAAATTAGCCAAAGTAAGAGTCTAAGACAAAAATATCCAAACACCTGCAAATGAGTTCCAAGGCGTCCAGCCAAAGCCAACAGCAACGTCGTCTTTCCAGAGCTTGGAGGACCCAAAAGCAGCGTTAATCTGCAAATTATATAATAGTAATTTCAACATAATTAGCCAATTGGGTAGGTAGTAAATACAATTATAAAACGTGAATCCATTTTTACACACCTTGAAGGCCTTACAATCCCACTACAATTGTCTAAAATAGTCAACTTGCATCTCTTTCCTTGATATATACGCAATTGTCTCAAAAATGCCTGGAAACCAGATTTTTTTAATAATTAGACGTTAAAATTGGCATATATATTAAGAAAGTGATCATTAATTATTGATTGCTCCAGATTTTACCTCAGCCATGTTAAAAATAAAATTAGGAATTGTTGGTAATGCTCTGCTCCCAACGTGGACGAAAGATTCAACAGTTAGATTCTGAAACCGAACCTCAATCTTTGGGAATTCCAAATCTACTCTGTAACACCAATAAAACAGAGCAAATATTATTCAAACTCAACCAAGAAACTTAACATTAAAAAAAAAAGGCGAAATTATTCTCAAAAGAAATGCAAACTCTTCTTATTTCCTATAATTGGAAAAAAAAAATGAAATTACAATATTAAAATTTCCTTTAGAAAAGTGGCAAAGGTTTTGCTTCTAGAAACTGTTACTTACGTTAACTATTTTCTGTTAAAAGTAATAGATTAGCTTAGCTAAGCTAAACTGAACCGTACGGTCAAATAGAGTATGAATTTTTGAAAAAGAAGCGCAAAATTCCAGAAATCTTGATTTTCAAATTCTTGTTCTTGTCTATATTCTGTAAATAAAAACGAAGCAGAAATTCTCTTTTGTTTTCTTGTTTCTAACTTAAAATTAAAAATTAGAAAAGTATATATATTAAGCAGCCAGCAAGCAAGCATCATTACGCGTCGAATCGTTTCCTCATACGATCAAAGAACTTTTCAGGATCATCATCAACGGAGTTCACCAGCCGTTCGAGTAAAAGCTTATGGTCGGTCGATTCCAGCTCGCTCAAATCGACTTCTTTAGAGTCACCAACAATGTTCCTGAATATTCCCCTTCGAACTCGGTCGTAAGTCGGCAACCTCTCCAACGCCGCCCACCTAAGCGCCTCCTCGTCGTCATCCTCCTCCCTGAACGACGTCGACCTGGAGAACACGTTCTCCGCCGAGTTCCACATTGCCGCCTCCTCCTCCTCCGATCTAAAGAGAAAAGAAACCCTAGAACTTAAGAGAGAGAGAGTACTTGAATGTGAGATTTGGAAATGTGGCTGTGGCTAAAGCAGAGTGTTTTTGTAAGTAAAGAAAAAAAAAAGTTTATGGTCTTCTTCTAGATTGGTAGTTGAGCTTTGCATTAATGGCGGTTCCCTTTTTTCTCTCTCTGATTTACTTACATTTTGTTCTGAATCTGTTTTTCGGCTAAACTTAATTGTAAGCAATTTGCTTCGTTGTTTTTTTTTTTTTTTTAATTTTCTGAAATCCGTTGGGTACGTTAAAGTTTTATAGCAGGGGGAAGCCAAGGGAGGCTCATTAATAGCCGCGGGAAAGACAAAAAGGAACTCGATGGCGGGACAATCGCTCGCGTATAGAAAACGAATATACTCGCTTTGAGACTGCGACAGGTGTCAATTTAAAGTATAATCTTTGATTTGATATACACGTGGTTGATGGAGACGTGGCGATTGGGTATTTGATTAGTAGACCTGCGAGTGCGGCTGGGAAAATTAATGCCAATTTGCAATTTTTCTTTTTTGAAATTGAAACGGTTGGGAAAGGAAAAGAATTTCTCCATGGTGTTCACCGGCAAACTCCGAGACCATACCAAAAAAGTTCTTTAAATTTCTTTCTGTTTTTGTAACGACAACGTCGCTTTTTTCATAACCTTTTGTTTTGTAACTTTGTTCTCATTTTATGGTTTTATTATATTATTATTATATAAATTATTGAATAATGTTTATTACTATTAGTATTGATTAATGTTTATTGCAAATTGATCAAAAATGCTATAATAAATAAACCCTTGATTGATCCTTCATGGGTTCTCCAAGTACAAATAAAATTTTCTTTTTTAGCCAAACAAAGCTCATGTATATAATGAGGGAAGAGAATAATCGTATGCCTTGATTGTAATTACATCACTTCATGATAATTACTTATACAAAACTAATTACATCACTTCATGATAATTACTTATACAAAACTAATTAAGCCCGTGAGATCATCACTCTACCAAGGAATATTATAAATATTATGATTAAATTGTAAGATTTATACAAATAATCTACTCTTATTTAGTTTCTTTAAACTAAGTGTTTTTTTTTTATTAATTTTTTAAAAAGATTGGAATTACAAACGCACAGGAAGATCCGTACACCGCTACATGATTAACTACATTACTGCTTGCCCAACAAATACAAGTGAAATCTCATTACAATTCAAGTAAATCTCATAAAACCTGCTCTTAAACCTAGAAGCTAGAAACTATACCTACCTACAAACCAAATACACAATCAAATAAATTACAAATTAAACTCACATTTCATGAGAGTTGAATTCAAGACCTCATGGTCCAAGTATGCTGGAACTAAGAGTTCAGTATTCTACCACCAGGCAAAATGCCCGATAGCAAACTAAGTGTGTTTTAATACAAATTGGAATGAGGATAAATCACATAACTTAAGTTTATGGTTATTTCGATATCTAACATCTTCATATATAGGGTAATTTTAATGTCTTGGAGTTTTTTTTATTAGTCTAAAATTTTTGGTGTATGTCAGTATGTGCAATCATTACATTGAATTTTAAAATTTAGACTTTCAAAGTCCATAAAACATATCAGACTTCAATGGAGGAAAATGTTTATAGCGTTTATTTTCTATATTCACAATATTCGGACCAAAATCTTATTTGAACGACATCAAATTCCTTACACGGGATCCCAACATGTTTTGGTATATTCATCTTAGAGTATTACAAGAAGCTTTGTTGCCTTTTATGATGGAATTGTCGTCCATATATACAATCCATATACAGCATATATATATATGATATATGCTTATATATTATCACTACACGTGAAGCTATATATGCAAATATGCAATGTCTTAATTAGATCTTTTGTCCCACAAGTGAGCTTCGACCATAATTATACCATGCATACACTTTATTTACGTGATAATATATCTATATATGCATGTATTCATAAATGAATTTTGGATTGAAACAAGTTATAATGCACTTTGCAAATTTGAATTCGGGAGTAAAATGATAAAAACAAGCTATAAGCCTATAACTTATAGTTAATGTGTAAATTATATTTAAATATATTTAGCAAATACCACTTGAGTAAAGAGAATTAAAGAGACTTGTTAATATATTCAACCAAATTTTAAGACTTTGAAAGGGTTTGGGACGATTCATTAAATTTTTGAGACAGTTTTAGTTCAACCTAACAATATATATATGCATGAATGAATGACATGATATTCGACCAAAGAAATTTTGATTCTAAAACATGGATTTTCTTGTTTACCTACTTTATATTATGCAAAATAATGATCATATACAATGGTCATACCTCATTTTGACCTCCACTGACTGACACAAAATGATCTTTCGGAGAGAAAAAGTTATAAGTCTAAAATATATTGCTCAATTAATATAGCAATATGCATTGCAGACAAGACCGGAAGAGTACTTGTCTTATGGACAAAACACATTCAAGAGATGTTTGGTTTGATTTTGTTAGCAAAACGATGGTCACTCACACCAAGTAATACCAACTAATTAACACGACGAATTCAACAAATTATGAAAAGGGTCTTTAGGAATTAAATATAAAGTGATTGATAATGATACTCAGATCATTGGATTAAAATGATCATTTCTCTTGTTAGGTATCGGGTTATGACTTTTACTATATACTCTCTTGGAAATTACTCTTTGTAACTTATTTCTCCATTTTGGTTGTGCTGTCATGGAAGATTTGGTATAAATTAAACGAAATATATAGGGTGTTGAAAATTTTTTAAAAGAAATTGATGATGATAATATAATACTTGGTAGGTAATGTGGAAAATTAATAAATAAATAAATAAATATAAGATATATTTTGATACTTACGGCCGTTAGGGACCGAACCTTAAACACTGAAACTGAGAGTTTATTACTCTACCACATATGCCAAATGCCCAATAACATAAATATATATAAAATATATTACTATAACAAAAGTAATCCACAAATTCGACTCCACAATGATTATTAATAAACCTTTCAATTCTATCAATCATCATATTAATATACTAATTTAAAGTTTTAATTTAAATATTATGATATTACCTCACGATAATTCTCACATATTCGAATATGAGATCATTAATTTGCTTTAAAAATGTGTTTGGTGGTGTGATAGGTATATTGAATAACAGATTAATTTGGATAATAATTAATTTTTGTACATTGGAAACGCTTTAATCTTACACGCTCCCACTTTGAAAGAGATAATTTCAGGTTCAAAAGATTTGAAGATACCCTTAGTAAAGTTAAAAAAAAAAAAAAAGATACAAGTACTTTAATGTACAAATTATCATCCAATCCGGCTCCAAAACAAAAAACCTTTAAACAGTGGATCAGATAGATACTTTTAATTGGAACGTGATTGGATTTGGAACATGAGTACTCCTTTCAGCAAATGGATTTATTATGGGATTACAGCTGGGGAATTTGGTGAAGCCATTAATTGTGACATTTTATGGCGACCCCACTCCCAAATTGAAGCTGTAAACTCATAAGATCGATACATATATATACTTCGTATCATATAAAGTGTATATATATGCAAATAGAAAAAGCTTATCCACCAACAAACCCATACACATAATTTTCAAACCTTGAATACAAAGTTTTCAAAAACTGCATGTGGGAGATCATGAAATTTGTGAACCCCACCTCTAAACAATTGGATAAAAATTCAGTTGAAGTCCATTGCCTAGAGTTCAATTTTGTCTTTTAAGTCTTAAATGTTTCGGGACATTTCTCAGATAGGTTTTAACCTTTCTAATTCAGTAAAAAAAAAAAAAAAGGTCTAAATTTTCTTTATCCCATCCGGATCCTGATCCTGATCCGCATTTGACCCGCGTCGTCTATCTAGTTATGGTGGGTGAATCTCCTAACAGGGAGGGTGTAATTTTTTTAGGTTCTTTTATTTGAGCAAATGAAATGTCTCTACACCCTTTTTCTAAGGAATGGCTTAAACGTTAAAGGATCAATTTGAACATTAATTAACCAAATTTATCCATACTTTCATAAATTTTGCAAGGTCCTAACAATCTTATTATATGTTAATACTTTGTTTAGCTAAAAGAAAACATTGATTACAACATTTAATCAAAACAAAATCGATCGGCTAAAGCATGAGCGGATCTAATATTGGAAATAATTAAACCCCCTTTTCTCCCAAGGGATCATATAATTGAACTACGTATATAGTATTTTGGCCAAAAAAAACTACCTATATAGTACTATAGGGAAACCTGCTGTAATCTTTTTCAACACATTGGCACATTGCCTTTATTGATGATCTTTAACTTAGTGGACCTATTGCTTGTACCTCCAAAATAATGTCCATGCCTTCGTTTTTGGTAAGATCCTTTAATGCTCCTCAGTACTTCAATTATTTGATGAGTGATGAAATGAAACGAAAATGAAGCATTTCCTTTTTTTTTCCTTTAAAGCAAGATAAAAAAGGAAAAAATTTCTTTTGATGCTTTGGATCAAATTTAGAACCAATTCATAAATAAATATGTAAACATAATATACCTACACAAGTGGGCTATAATTTGTTGCAATGGGGTCTAGCAATTTTGATCTTGTTTAACTAGTGAGTCCAATATTCAACCTAATCGTTCTCCTTAATTTCTTCCTTTTCCCTTGGATAGTCACCCTCTAGGCCTCTATTCACAATAAAACGATAGACAAGTCTTGTTATAGGTGTTTATGGGTCGAGTCAGGTTAAGACAGATTCTTTTGGGTAAAATATTTTTACTTTATTTACGACTTGTTTAGATTCTTCATATCATCCATATTTAAAAAAAAAATTATTATTATCAAAATGTAACGAAACAATTTTTAATATTTTTCAATATCTTTTATAACTACAGCTAGATAAAGACTTTCTTTGGGAAAAAAAAGACTTTCTAATTACATTTACTATATGGGCCGGGCTCGAGACTAAAATACAGGCCCACACCATTCAGGCTACCCAGCCTTTGAGCAAATCCAGCTGCCATTATCAAATCACATGCATATATATTAGTCTTCTTTGCAAAGTAGACTAAAAAAATAGTCTTCTTAGCAAATTGAATGAGTCACATGTATCACATATTGACCTCCTTATAGCCACGGAAGAAACAGAGCAGCTAAAGTTAACAGTGTCAACCTATCTATGAAGACGGACTCAATTTGTAGTCCTCTTAATCCTACATTAAAGAACAAAAGGTTATAAGTTTTAATACTAAAATATATGTAAACAATAATATAAATTCCGGTACGGGTCCTATATATATATGAATAGAGAAAATAGGCTTTGAAAGAGTATTTTCTTTAGGATTCATCCGAATTAGTCCGGACTTAATATGATTACCGGATACATAGGAAAATTTGTAAAGGAATTTCAAGTCATGATTACCACGAGAAGATGGTGGCTTGTTGGGTGGTGGCGATGAATTTGTATTAGGTGGTGGTGGTGGGCCAAGCTCAACACCTTTGCAGTCAGCTCCTAGAGCGCCTGAAGCAAAAAAAGCAAAGCAATAATCCAAATTTCGTGCTTGTATCAGATGTTTTTAAAACTAGATTGAATCTTAACTTAATTCTGGATTATATTCATACCACTTTTCTTTTACATAAAACATAATAATTGCGATTAATTCATATTATACGTATGAAGAAGGAAGAATATTTACAGTCTTTGAAGCAGGGTAAGGTTTTGACATTGAACAAATTATCAGATCCTGCATTGCAATCACATTCATAACCAGTCCCATTTGTCTTACAGCTCCCATCAAAGCACCAAGTAAAGGAACAAGCTACATAGATAATTAACCACGAAATTATGGCTTTAGTATAAATATAATATATTAAGCAAATTATCATGAACAAGCAATCAGTAAGAAAGAGTTGTAGTTGAGCTTACGGTCGGAGGAATTGAACGACGGTAGACTTAGCGGTGGAGGTGTGCCGCAGGCAAAGTTGAATGTGCCTTCATTATATTGTTTAATTAGAAACTTGATAAATAAAGTCGAGGGAGGAATTAAATTCAATGACGAAGGAACTCACAATCGGGAATGATGCAAGTCGGAAGGGTGACGTTAATAAAAGGAATCGTGTACTTGGTCCAGCCTGAATAACAGTCGCATTCAAAGCCGAGGCCAAGCAATGAATTATCTGAGCGGCAAGTGCCCTGGCCACAGTTCACGACGTCGCAAATATTGGATTCGGAGCTCCCGAAGAATGATAAGAGTAGAACAACAACGGTGAAGACATAAAAATTAGTGTGAAGTTTCATTTTTAAAAGTGTTCGATGAAATTGAATGGCATGAAAGACAGGGGAGGTTTCGGACTTGGGCATATATATGTGCTTTATGTCTTGGAATGATGCTAGATGTCTCTTGTGCAAGAATGGAATCTGCTGGCGGTTGAAACAAGGGATGTAAGAGAGTATCAACGGAAGATGGTACATCTTTATTGTTGATTTCGATTTTTCCCAAGGACGAATGAGGCCAAATGAACAGTGTATTATTGTAGCCTCGGAGAGCCAATGGTGTAGCTTCACTTGCACAAATAGAGATTTCATCAAGTGCACAAATAGTATTACCGGTTCGATCAAGTGGTACTTGCACAAATAGAGATTTGATCAAGTGCACAAATAGTATTGCCGGTTAGATCGAGTGGCAAGTGGTATGTTTCAGTTTAAACAGGTTTCAGATCTAGGACCTTGCGTACATAGCTATCTCCATTGGTAGGAATGGCAAAACCCGCCCTGCCCCATCCAGCCCTATATATATTCATAATAATATTTTTAAAATTCATTTTTATATATTTTAGAAATATTTAAGTAATTATATAAGAATATTTATATTAATATTTAAATTTTAATTAACTTAATTATTGAATTTATTATTAATTATAAAAAAATAAATGTTATATTAAAATTTAATTAAATACAATTTATAAGAAAAAATATATTTAATGGAGCGGGGCAGAAAAAAAACCGCGGGGCGGTTTGTTGGCGAGGCGGAGGCAATCGCCGCCTCCGTCCCATCCCTACTGGTAGATTCATCCAACAAAACTAGATGTGCGAGATAGGCTGGACCCAGATTAATCCGAGTGAAACTCTGAATATCGAATGAAAAAAAAAATGGCAAAATTGTAGCACACTGCACACGAGCAAGGCCTTTTGTAGATGGCCCAAGTTATGAATGACCCGAACATACAGGTTCGGACCGTTCGGTTCAACACGACCCGTAAACGTTCCCTTCTTAATTCTTACTTCTTCTTATTAGTCAGTGACTCAAAAAAAACGAAGGCGCTAAAGAAACAAAAATGGAGGAGAGCCAAAGTTCTGCTTCTACCGAAGCTGTAGTCGAAACCCTAAGGGCAAGAGGTTGGTGTTTCGGCGATTTGGACCAAGTCAGAGCTGTCATAGTATTACGTACAGCTTTATCCGATGATTTGGATTCGTGTTCGGTGGCCGATTCGGCTGAATCGGAGCTCATTAACATGGACCTTAGATCCATCGGGGGCAAATCTTTACCTGAATCGAATCTCCGGAAAGTTTCCCATATTGTTGGTCCGAAAGTCCTTCAGGTAAACGTTATTGTGTTTCTTTCGGATTTTTGCTTGTTGTTTTGGCTTTTTAGGAATTGAATTTCTTCAAAATTTTTTGTTTAGATTTCGTCAGTAAGAGATATATCTAGAAGCAGCATAGAAGAATTTTCAGCGAATTCGAGTAGTTTACGTTTGCTTAGATTGCGACTTACGGATGGGCACAGTGAGATAACCGCCGTAGAGTATTCTCATGTTCCAGCAATTCCAGATAATGTGGTTCCTGGTACTAAGGTATTCTTAATTTTCTGTTCCCCTGAGTTTTGTTTGTTTTGTTAAAATAGTTATTCCCGTTTTGAATCTCAAAATAGTGGGTTTATATGATTAAGATGCGTAGTAATTCAGTAATGGCTTTCTCATGAATAGATTATGGACGCATGACCATTATATGAATCTGTTTGTAAAGAACTAATTAATTAAAATAATCCCCTGTGATTCGTTAATCCTCTCTGGCAATGATACTATTTTTGGATTGTTGTTGGCAGATACGTTTGGAAAATAAAGCTATCGTACATGGTGGCATATTATGTTTGAACCCTAAAGTGGTACATTTGTTAGGAGGTGTTGTTCAATCACTCTATGAAGAATGGGAGATGAACCAAAAATACTCGGGTTTCTCCCGTTCATCGTTAAGGTCAACCCAGGAAAGTGGTACTGGTGGTCCTCCATCATTTGAGAAGTTGCAAATTGAGGCACCCTCGAGCAGTCGGTTTGTTCAACCGGGAAAATCATCTTGTGAGTGTTTTCAAGTTCTTTGAATATATTGTATTCAATCTTTTTTTACTCTCGCATTGCTATTGTTTTTTCTTTGCACACTACTTAAAAATTTTGCATTTAGAGACTAGAGTTTGTTTCAGTACTCTGTAGGAGCTTTCATTAACATATAGGCTTAACCTCTAACTTAAGAGAAGCAAGGGAGTTGACAGAGAACCTATTCTGGAAGGAACTCTTTGTTGTTGGCTACAATGATCAAGCTGTTAACTGTTATCAGTACAAGTTGTTGTTTAGTAAAGATGATTACTCAAGTTATCATAGAAAATTTATGTGAGATGTATATGATCCAGTGAGATATGTAATTAAACCCTTTTGCTCTTGACTGTTATTTATAGTGACACGCTTAAAATTTGCTATGGACTCTTTCATTTGTTGGCTCATGCGCATAAACTGTGAGTTGGTTGATGGTTGCATTGGGCATGTTACTGATTATTTAAATATGATAATGTTCAGATAACTCTGAGTCCATGTTGAAGAGGCATGGACCCACTGCTGCAACTTCAGCCAGGAATAATGATAGGTGGAGCAGAAAGAACCAGACTGTTGAAGCAAAATCCAATAATGTGGATAATGATCTTAGGATTGATTCAGTTGCAGAAAAATCTGAAGAAATTCCAAGTAGCTCTGAAACGAGACCAAAAGAAGGTATAACTTCATTTATACTTGACAATTCTATTATGGGTATCCAGCCACCACCTGTAAATTCAATTTCATAGCACTAGGAGATGCCTGTATCTTCGGTGCTTCTTCCTGTTCAATGTAAAAGGGGAGAAGCTTGAAATCTACCCACTTGGCAGAACCACCTGCACCATGCAGGAGGTGGGGGTGAACAAAGTGCTCTGTAAGAGCCCAGCTCATCTATACAATCTACTGCACTGGTGCCATACTATATCTTTTTGTAATCTCAAATGAAGTTATAGGAGTAAATTGGGTATAGGCTCACTTTGGATGCTTATAATAGGAAAAGAGCTATGTGGTTTATTCAATAATTAACTTACTTATATGTGAAGTGGGTATTGTCATGTTAAAATATGTTCTATGTATCTTCCTTTGCCAGTTGCAGAGTCTGTACCTCTTCAAAATCAAGCAGCCTCTCAGAAGCTTTTGCAGAAAATGAGCCATTCCAACCTGGATGATCGGCATTCTAGAGGTCGAAAATATAGGGGAAAGGGGAAACAAGAAGAACCTGCAGTCTTAACTTTGGATGAGTGGGAGAAGATGAAGGCTGGCGCAAAGCCTCAGATCCGACATGAGCTTCCGGAAACTAGTGGTGATGAAGATCTTGCTTGGCAGCTACAGGCCCAACTGGATTTGGAAGATTATCATGTTAGCTTTCTTTCATTTTTAACTTGTTGCTGTTGCTAGTGGTTTTTGTATTTGTTACCTTAAAATCCATGTCTTGCTTCAGGTACAAAGAATGCATGACGGAGAGGCAGAGAACCTTAAAAGAAGCATGTTTAACTATGAAAGAGATGATAGTAGAAATCGACCAGAGGATCGTGGAGGGAGAGGAAGGGGGAGGGGAAGGGGAAGAGGCAGGGGAAGAGGAAGGGGGAGAGGGAGGTTTGGCTAATCACTTATGCACATGTATATAATACCGGCATTCTTCCTGTACAAGGTACCATTTTTCCATAAAATTCTTCTCTTTTTCCTTCTGTCTTCTCGTATGCATGTTCAAGCCCATGCATCACAATGCCCTCTTTATCTTCTTCCTTAAAAAAGGGCAACGAAAAAACAAAGGTTGGCTCTCAAGCTTGGAACTTGGAAAAATGAAAAATAATTACAAAGTTTTTGTTTTACTTTCTTTTTGGATAGTTTATCTTTTTTTTTTTGGCACCAAGGATAGTTTATCATTTTAATAGTCCCCACGGCAGCTTCCTAGGCAGTATTGAATGTATTTATGAAGTGATTTGTATCAAACGTGCCGGTTCCTTTATTAGGGTAACATTTCCACAGGTTCTTTGTAAACATCTTTTGATGTGATACTCTGCATGGGGCATTTAGGCAATATTCGAGTATCTCAGAATTTGTTTTTGGTCACGAAAAGAAAGCTTGTTCTAAGCAATTTATATCTGTTCTGGCAGTGTTGAATATTTGTCTATAAGCATCTTGCTGCAAAATGCCACGATATCTTTCATTCTCATCATGTGCTTGATGAGCTACTGATTTCGGTAATTGAATTTATTATTATTCCACTCTCTTTGTTCATTCTTTTCTTATTCCTTGCCTAATCACCATGATCTCAATTGAAGGTTGAAGATTAATTTTCTCTTTCAAGTTGAAAAAGATGAAAAGCAAGGTAAAAAAAAAATGAAGGAATCGAAAGAGAAAGAAACAAATGAAAGTATTAGCAATGGAAGGTGAAATTCCATGAAATATATGAAGGATTTACGCAGAAGAAGAGCCAATGCATTGGAAAAATCTTTAGATTCTTAACTCTTGAGATTTTTTGTATTGTTTTTCCTTTTTTTGTTTTGGTAGTTAATTAAAAGTAAGTAAACTTCTAAACGAGTTTTGTTATTCTTATATTTGGCACTTGGACCATTATTCTTATATGGATTATTTTCAACGAAAACAGCTATTGATAATCCCCCATGTGATGTGAGTGTCATTTAAAAACACTCTAAACAACGAATCTCAGCCCAGCAGGTTGTTGAACGCACGTTTGCACACTTTGATTAATTGCTTGTTTAGAAGAAGGGAATATAATTAGCGTTTGTGAAAATGACATTCAATGGTAATTAGCTATTTATTTTCGGCCAAAAAAAATTAGCTATTTATTGAAAATAAATATCTTTTATTTTTCGGAAAACATTTTCGAGTTCGGGGAAAAATTATAAAGGATTAACAATTAAGTCCTGCTATTTGCCTTTCAGTTGAAAAAAAGATCAATTGCATGGTTGGGTATATTTTTATCGGCCTTTGACCCAAAAAATTAGAAGTAATAAATACTAATACTAGTTATTAATAAATTAATTTTGACAATAAATAATTTTTTTAAAAGATTTTTTATTTTGCAGATTGCAAATAATTTCATTATTAGGCCAATTATAAAATTAATATAATTATTATTTATTACTTAATTGAATTGATGAAGGGACTCTCATATACAAAGAAAAAAATTTTCCTTTTAAAATAATGGTTCAGTTCTGTTCTGTTTTTCAAGTGAAGCGAGCGTTTGACTATTTTGAGCTTCATCTTCCACATCCGCTGCCCATTTCCCAGACTTTCGAGTTTTCGCAAAATCTATTCTCAGCAGTTGCAGAGATGGAGAAAGCTCTAATCCAACCGGTAATTGCAGTGTTAATCTCTTCTCTAATCGCAATTAGATCCTACCGAAGAAAGTCTCTTGATTTATCTGGAGCTCTTTCCGGAGTCATCGTCATGGCAATTCATTTCGCCGTCGGATACAGGTCTTCCTCTATTTTTCTTCTCTTTCTCTCTTTTAATTCTTTGTTTAGTTTGCTAATAAAGTAATGGATTATTGAAGAATTCAGGTTTGGAGCTATGTTGCTGGCCTTCTTTATTTCTTCATCGAAGCTCACCAAAGTTGGAGAAGAGAAAAAGCGGCAAGTGGATGCTGATTTTAAAGAAGGTGGACAAAGAAACTGGTAATTCCCTTCTTTCTGTGCATATTTGTTATAGAAGAAGAAGAAAATGGGATTAGTAAAAGTAAAAGAGATTTTTTTGAGTTACTTGTTAGAGACAGGTCAGAATAGAAGGAGAAAAGAGAGTGAAAAAGCCTAAATTTTGTGAATTAATGATGTTGATGGGTAGATGCTAGTGTTAGTACTTTGGTGGAAAATTCTTTTGGGTGTTTAAAAGGGTTGGTAATGCTATATATGATAGTATGCAACCAAAAGCAGAAGACTAATAGCTTAGAAAAACTGATAAAGGATTTGCCATGAATCAAATTAGTTAGTTTTGGTGGTGTCAGAGTAGAAATATCAGGTTTATTGAGGAGACATATAAAGGATAACTTGAACTTTAATTTAGTGGGAAATCCTGGTAGGAACTTGCCATACATGCCAGATAGTGAGGCTATACTGAATGGTAAATACCTTGTTTGACAGGGTATTCCCAATTTCTTCATTTCAGGATACAAGTTTTATTCAATAGTGGTATTGCAACGGTTTTGTCTGTGATGATTTGGAACCTGACTGGAGGGGAGGACAAGTGCCTAGACTCAAAAGAGTCGGTTGTTATCACTGCCTTAATTGGTGGTATTATCGGTCACTATTCCTGCTGCAATGGTGACACTTGGTCCTCAGAGATTGGGGTTCTTAGTAATGACCAGCCGCGGTTGATTACAACTTTTAAGGTGGATATTCTTTTCAATATCTAATTTATGAATGTGTTGTCTTAATTTTGATGATAATCTATGTCTGGTTCAAATTTTGCAAGCACTATCCTGATAAACTCGACTTCTATTTTTGGAAGATATGCTAATCTTTCTATTTAGATTAAAGCTACTGATACTATGCACCGACCATTCTACTCACATTCGTTCATAGCTGCTATGCAAAACACATGATTATTTTTATGGTGTTTACAACCTTGTTATATTGAATAAGTCAACTTGGTATTGAAAGAAATTATTTGAATGGATTTGCTTTAACTGATCAATTAGGATATAAAACATGATTTGATTCATATAGCCAACCTGATACAGTGGGGAAAGATTTTGTTTGTTTGTTGTTGTTGTATATTTGTTTACTGATATGATAGTAAATGGTTACTAGCCTGTTCGAAGGGGCACCAATGGAGGCGTGACAAAAACAGGACTTCTAGCAGCTTTGGCTGCAGGAAGTGTCATTGGGTTGACATTTGTTCTAGTTGGGTTTTTCACTACAAGATGTTCAAGTGGTGTGGCCATGAAGCAGCTATTGGTTATACCCCTTTCTGCAGTGGCGGGACTTCTAGGAAGTATCATTGATTCTTTGTTGGGAGCAACCTTACAATTCAGTGGGTTCTGCACTGTTCGAAATAAGGTAAATTGAGCACAACGCCTTTGATTTTTCTTTATAACAGTGATGGTGTTCTACAGGGAAAGAAGCTCCTAGTATGCCACTGTAAGGAACCATATAAAGTGTGCGTCTGCGTCCTGATCATGACTTCTCTTTTCTAATCTCGTTGCAGGTTGTTGGAAAACCTGGACCAACAGTGAAGAAAATTTCGGGTCTTAGCATTCTTGACAACAATGCGGTGAACCTTGTCTCGGTACTACTGACCACATTGCTGACATCAATGGCATGCGTCTATATTTTCTGAGACCGAAGCTTCATAATCATCAGGAGAAGCAGCTTCACACTGTACACTATTGTGATAATGTTAACAAGTTGTATGAGAAAATGAATCCCATTCAGATCATGAAACTTCATATTCAATGGAACCAACCAACATACGGTGAAATGAAGACCCTTCTTTTTCTTCAATACTAAAGAAAGTCATATTTCTGTTTGCAATTCCATTGATAGTAACAAATTAACAATACAGGTGAATAGACCCAAAAACCTAGCCATGATTGTGCCCCAAGCTGAAATTTAGTCCAAATGAGCAATTAGAATATTATGGAATTAAGCATGTAGTATTATTATTTTTATTTTTTTTGTTTCAAGATAGTTTGATAGGAAGTCATATCCAAATACCTAAATCTTTCCCAATACATGCATACATACATGAAACAACAAAGATTTTTTTATGCATGATTACATCTTTAGGGTAACATAGAAATTATCATAAGATAAGAAAAGAAAGTTAAAAGGAAAAACAAAAAGAACTCTGTATATAGATTATAGGACTTCATAATTCATATCCACTTGAAGGCATCAAACAAGAAAGAAACTCCAAGCAACACTCGCATGTCTCAAAGCAACAGAAACAGCAGCAGAGCGCAAACAAACTGCATAAAAAATAAAATCAATTCTTGAAATCAAAACCACTTTTTTGTTCAGATATTGGTTCTAATTAACATTAAACTTAAAAAATGATAATAATGAGTATTAAATTATATACTGACCAAGCATAAAGAAAGCCCTTTTCCTGATGTCGCCTTCGGATATGGTGATGGTATGATATTTCTTGATAATATTCTCCTTCTGCTGCTGGATACATTTTTTTTTCTTTTTTTTCCCCCCTCTTTCTGCAATTCTCTACCAAACTCTGTCTCTAAAATAAAGAATTTTGAAAGTGGAAAATAAAGAACCTTAAAAACTGCAAAAAGGTACAGAAGAAACAAATACACCTTGTTAGTTGTTACTATGACATGTAAGTGACCTCATGAATATTGCTTTTGATCATTTCTGGATTTTTATCGAGCTAAATTGTTTTATTGTTATCTATATATATTGGCATTATCTTGATTTTTCCAATAAATAAATAAAAATATGTTCATTACATTATCTTCATTCTGCAAAAGTTAGACCCTTAGTTGAACATTTAACCTTAGTTGTTATATATATACAAATCTTTACTTTGCCCTTTGCATAATTTGACAAGATTATATATATATATAATAAAAAAAAAGAAAAAAAAGAAGAGGCATTGTTGCTGAACTGAGTCATTTTTGTAAGCATAGGCCATAGCTATAACTATAGCTATAAATAAATAAATGTATAGACAAAAATACGTTCGGACAGACCAAAAAAAATAAGCCTATAATCGATACAAGGAGGTGTAGATGCAAGCAAAGTGGCTCTTGCAACCCAACAACTCAAGTGCCTCTAAATCTTTTAAAGGCAGCAGTAGCATCACTAATAATAATTTCAATACAGCAAATTTTTTAGCTTTAGATACAAACCCCTTCCATTTTTGGTGATGATGGGATACAAACCTAACTGAATCACAAACTTGGCCAAAACCAACATCCAACGCTGCTATTAGAATAGCAGCTAGAGATCATATATATATCATAAATATATGTATATTTCTTTTCTTTCCCAAACACGGTTACTCGAGTAATTTAACAGGCAACAGGGCATGCTGCTGGTTTTACAGGAGGTATGATGTTAGCAGTTGCAGGTTGGAAACTTGCAGCAGTTTCCAGGCGTTCCCATGTTAGTTTCCTCTTCTCGGCTGCCTCGCTCAATTGGGAGTTTTCCTCCTCCAACTTGCGCTGGCAAGCAAGCACAAGCTCTTCATCCATTTCACAGAACATCTTTCTTATGTTTTGTGTCAGGTTAAGCACTGCTTGGTTCCAATGATTCTGGGAATTCCGCTCAAGGGCCGGAATGATAAGCGGGAAAATCACCTGGCGATTCTGCGTTATAAGACTAAGGATGTGCTCATTGTTCCATAGCAAGTGGGCTCGTTCAGCCACCTGAAAATGGGATTAAACAAAAACGGCAAAAAATAATTTCAAATAGCCATTCTTCATCAAGTGAGCAAGATACTAACCATTATGCAAACAGTAATGCTAGCACCAAGAAAAGGCATCCAATTAAACTAACATTAAGCATACGGTTTATATGGAAACCTCTCATCTACATACCAATTTGCCTCATTCCCTTAGAGCATGAATACTTTTCAAGCGTTGGAGTTTATTATCAGTCAGTTTACATGATAAGAAAACAGATACAAAACTAGTGTCATTTACTGCCCTAGTTCTTAGCTAATGCTATGATTGCCATATAATTCGCATTCAATCCTAAAACAGCCTTCACGCTTTATATAGTTACATCTTCAAAAAGATACCTTGTATAAACTATATGAGATACGCGTTATAAATAATGTCCAAAATAAATATTTTCTTGTGGTTGACAAGGAAAATATACCTGGTAATGAGAGCTGTTTAAGCAGCATGCAATACGCCGAAACAATGGAACCATGATCTTCTGGAACTCAGCCATGCTAATCATTTCCATAATCTCTTCTAATTCGCTTATAAACATTAACTCCTTCTGGCTATTTGTAACTGGCCAGTACTTTAACAGTCCCTTAATCACACTATAAGCTAATTTTGGATCCTTATCTATAAACTGTACAACACAGTATGTTAACTGCTGATGATAAACACCCACTGATTTTGGTTTGTGTAGAGGAATAAGGGCTCTCCACAAAAATATCTTGTGTTCCTCCTTCAATGGTATAGCAAACCCACTAATAACACTCCCAAAAATCTCCAAGAGCTCAGCAATACCATTATGCCTTTCAGTTTCAAAAACAAAACGATAGATGATATTGCTAACAGCTTTACGGATAAAGGGCCTGTGCACCATGAATTTCCCATAAATCCTATGCAGAATGGTTTTCAGACAGTCCCTTTCCCGGGGGTCCTCAGACTCAAAGAGGTCAAGTAATCTCAAAATAAAAGAATGATCTACATACTTTTTTGACACCTTTGCATCAAGAGAACTATAACTGACAAACCGAAGAAGTAGATCATATACAAGTTGCAAATTTGACCAGGCAGGATCAAACATTGGTTCTTCATCTTCTGCTTCACCACTTGTGGTATTAGAGCGATACTTAGGTGGAAAAGCTCTGAACAGATTAATGGCACACATTTTACACATCGCAGCAATTGCTGGTTCGTTGAACTTTGCAGAGCCCGAAGAAACAAAATCCACAAGTTCTATCAATGTTTGACGTTTAAGATCTTGCTCAGCAGTAGTTTTATCTGGATCACTGAAATCAGAAACCTCACAGCACAGATTCAATTTACTGATAAACAGGTTCTGCTTCTGTGGATTTGAAACATCTTTGAAAGATAGATTGGGCTCTACTGCCTCCACTCCAGCCATGATGCTAGAAGGAAAAACAGCTGAGGACACCCGTTTCACAACACTTAGTCGACTTGTTATACTATTCCCAATATTTGTACATTGAACTCCATTGCTTGAGTTAGAACTATGGTTGCCAGAATCAACTCCAGCTGAATCTAATGAGTCAGACTTTTGTGACTTCCGTGGGAGTTTGCTTAGTATTTGTTTAAGCATGATGGCAACAAACCAACTTCAAGCAACACAAACTGCCTGAATCATAGTTACATTAGTTACAAATTTACAGTGGTTCAATCAATGTCTACAAATTTTAAAATGTAAAAGAGAGATTACAAACACCGAGAAGCAATAAATTGATTCATTAATGACATTTCAACCATAAAATTCGGTAGCTGGCAAGAAAAATCGTGCTAAGATTCTTAACAGACTACAATTATGTTTGAGAAATATATTAACAACATCAAAGTGAAATACTAACAAGCATAAAATCATCATGCTAAGATTCTAAACAGGCTACAATTCTGTTTGACAAATATACTCACAGGACGAAAGTGAAATACCAACAAGACAAATACTCAATGCAGCAAAAAGATCAAATTGATGAAAAGTTGATGCCATGATTGAAAGGCATCTATTCTTACCTCTAAGAATTACTATCATTTCAACGAAAGCCAGATAACAGAATTTTTCAAGAAAATGTTCTAGAAGGTGAACTATTCTTTCTGGGAGAATTAGAAACATTTTGCTACTAATAGGAATGCTTAATTCTAAAATATTGCCTAGTTTTGGAACATCACTTCTATGTTGAAAGTGTAAACTTTGAAATTTTTCGATCTACCTAGCAATCTAAGCTAGATTATCTAATAACATCACATACTGGAATTTAGCTTTCATATGGAGAAACATGAAACAATTTTAGTAAAGCAATTACCCAAATTACAGTGTCTCTTATCAAATTGCTACCAACATTATTCTTCAGACATAGCAAACTCAATCAAGTTAAAGCACTAATTAAGATACCAGAAAACTTCAAAACCAAATTCCCCAGAAAGAAAGTCATAAACTTCATAAACAAACAGGGGCCTACCCAGTAGCAATATTGTGATCAATTGCAAAAGAAAAGACAGAATTTTTGTTTCATTACAGAATAACCATAGTACAAAGCTTCAGATCTGGTAAATAAAGTGAACAAGAGAGTAAATCACCAAAGATCTAGCACCAAATCACAAGAATATGACAAATGGACAAAAACCCAGATCTCATTTATCACAAAAATAGCAACCTTTTAACTAACAAAACTATAAACCACCACAAGGAAGAAAGCACCAACAGAAAATGTCATCATCAAGCATGTAAATTTAGCTAAAATATTTTGACCCAAAAAGACCAACAAGTAAACCAACCATGTAGTTAAGCCAAAGAATAAAGACATGAAAGGGAAAGAGAAGAAACCTGTATAAGTGTTGAGCTGTCAAGGGTGAGATTGAGAGTTGGAAGAGAGAAGGAACCCAAAAAAGAAAAAAAAAAAGATTTTGAACAAAGAAAGAAGTGAAAAAGAAATATAAGTCTGAAAATGGCTTAAACTTTAGATAAAGACAGCATTTTGCTTTTTCATTAGTTTCAGGGTCAGGGAAGAAATTGGGTTGGAGTTTGAGTTTGAAAGTGATAAAAATAGAGTAGATTGCTGGTGTTGGATCTCCATGAAAGATGAACAGTTTGGTTCCTCGATTGAAGAGAATGATAGGTGTGGCATTTTCTGAGAAAATTGCAGGCACTAGCACTAGTCATCCCACCACCAAGGACATGGTCATTTTTATTTATTATTTTTTTTAAAAAGGAAAATTATTAGTATTAGCATAAATACTAATAATAATTAATGATTAAGTTTGGGACCCCATGTTTTAGCTCAATTATAGTCATTTGGTCATGTTTTTTCCATTAAAATTCAGTAAAAACTTTAGGAAACTTTCATAATCACCACTCATCATTTAGTGGCACCTTTCATTTCAAGTAAATTTTATTTGATTCTCTTTTCTTAGGGGCAATGGGAAAGTAATTTTAGATTTTGTTTTGCTAATGAAGGAATTACTTTCACTCCATTATCTTTTTTAAGAATTCACTCAATTATTTAATATATATAACATATAGTATATTAATCAGCATTCTTCAAAAAAAAAAACATAGTATATTAGCAATTAGCTTCAAAATTGTATAAATTAAAATTGGAAGATTATGCCTTGAAGAAGGGGTTACAAGTTGGAAGTTGGGGTTCAAATCCCAACTTTGCCATAGGAAATATATATACCTTCTAAGGGTGTCTTCTTTCTTTGTACAAAAAATTATCCTCTTTGTTTTATAACTTGCTGTAATTTATAGGAAAAATTATTTTGTTCTCATTGCTTATATTTCTTGTGTGACTTCTTACTTCAATGATATTTTTTATGAAAGTGGATCATTTTTCTAATGAAGTTTACAAAGTATTTTCATCAATGAACAAAGTTTACAAAAGATGTATAGAGTTCAAAAACTAAGAGCAAAGTTTGCAAAGTTTTTTTTTTTTTAAATCTTTTCTGTTCTTTTAGGCTGGTGTTGGCATATTAGGCTTGGTTGCAATAATAGAGTTCAAGAGTTTTGTGCTTCAACAACATAATAATTTGCTTTTTGCCATTTCGACCATGGAATCCTAGGAAGGTACATTGTACCTCACCAACTTGCACATTATCCTCCTACTTTCATTTCATAAATAAACATAAATGTAGGCATAAGAAAGTAATTTTATTTTTCTTTAGATATTTAGACAAAATTCGAAAAAGAAAAAAAAAGTTTTAAAATCAATTTTCATCGCCCCAAAATTCCTCATGATAATTCTTTCTATTATTTTATTTTTCTAATGATACTTAATGATTTGAACTTTACTAATAGTAGTAACTTTGCTCATGGCAAATATTTATGCATGCGGGCTTTTTAAAAGATTTTTTTTAGTAAAAGATATAATTCATTAATGATAAAAATCTGGATTACAAACACTAAGAGGTAAACTCCCGCATCGCACTAAGTCAATTTCCAATTGAGCTAATCTATGTGTCAATACATTGGCTTCCCTATAAACATAAACAAAAAAAAACAATGATCAAATAAAAAAACCAAGTCCCATTATAGAAAATTATATATGGTCACTAGAATGAAGAGTCTAATATATACTAACACAAGTTCCAACATGCTTATTAGTTTGGCTCATACTAGAAATAAATTAGAGTTTTATCACAAATAGCTAGATAAGTGAGTAAGAATTAATAGATCATGAGTTTAAAAGGGCTAGGATTTGGGGCTTACGATGGAAGATATTCAGGTTTGAACTTTTACAAACAATCTATGTGTCTAATAAATTCCAAAAAAAAAATAGCTCATAAATTTTCTAAAAGTTAACCATTTATCTTGACTTTGCTCTCAAAACTTATTTAAAAAAAATAGAGCTAAAAAAACATTAAGTACATCATCATTATCCTATATAAGTATGTAGTAGAAGAAAGAATGCACGAGTGTCACCTCAAAATTTTGGACACTGTCCATTTCGTAAGCTTTACTCTTTGGAAAGAAAAAAAATAGGGCACTAGGGGGCAGTACATGCACCCAAAGATAAATTTTTGGGTGTATTGATTGGAGAGTAAATTAACAGTTAGTGGTGGAATTTGAAAAAAAATTAAAATGATTCATTAATTTATTTTAAGGATCATGTAAATTTTTTGTTTTAGGGTGAAAAAGGTGATCTTTAGTAAACCAACCACGTCGGTAAGGCACCACTAATCCCCGACAGTGGGGTTTATATTATATCATCACGTCTGTGGGATTTGGATAATCTCATTAGGGTTGCATATAAGATATCATTGCTAGTATATTTTTGGTTTATTATATAAGAAGTCTCATATATTGAAAAAGAAAAAAAGAATGAACTCGTTTGGTATTGTTTCTATTTTCTGTTTTTTGTTGTCAATTTTATGTTTTTGGAAACAAAACAGTGAAAACATATTTTGTAGGCTGTTTCCGTTTTCAAAAATTTTGGAAACAGAAACAGTGTTTTGGAAAAAAGTGAAAGCAAGAATTTTGTGTTTTCTCATGTTTTTCCAAAATACTTCCGGAACACAGAAGTACAATGATGAACAATAACTCACATACTTTTATTTTCAAAAATTGACAGAAAAAAACAAAACAAAAACTAAAAATAGAAAAACGAAAACGATGTCAAACAACGTCCATTGGATTGATTAATGTCTTCCAAAAAGTAAAGTTTACTAATACAAACGAGTCCGTCTCCGAGTTCCCAATTGTACCAAAAATTCAAGTGTGCTAAGTGTGGGTCTTTTAAGTATTCTGATTTGTTTGGTAACTTATACATATATATCATGGATCGATAAAACTATTATATGTATGTATTTGTCAATGAAAGTTTGACACAAAGGGTCAAGATTCGAATATTTAATTTGTATATGAATTCATTAAACTTTATGATAGATCTAATTAAGTCCAATAAATTATTAATCAACTAAGTATTTATTTTTTTGGTCAATTTTTTCAATTAATGCTTGACTTGCCTTTAGCTCTCTATATATAAGTCCTTCCATTCCATCTGGCCAAAAATATTATCCACTTCTCAATTCTCCCTTCTCCTCCTTTAGTTTAGTGCCCTCTTTCTCATTTCAAAGCACTAATATTGCTTTAGTTTTGGCTCCAAATTAGAGCTTTAAAAAGAGCCAAAGAGGGCTTTTAAAATAGCCCAAAAACTACTCCAAATCATGCATGTTGATCAAGTGGAAATTAAGTAATTCTTTCTTAGCAAAAAAATAGTACTATATATACACTTTTTATGCTTTATTTTCAATTAATTAGAGTAGAAAATGAAACAAATTAGTTAATTAGTAAAAAGCAAAAGGTAAATTATAACGGGTAATTCCTTTTTAATTACTACTATAAAGTAGTAGTTGGTTGCCCCTAATTTTTTCTTTTTGGCCATTAAAGAAGAGGTTGCCCCTAATTAAAGATCAAAAAACTTTCACCAAAAAAAAATCAAAAAACATATCAAGTCAATTAATGCTGCCGTTGGTTTCTCTTTTGGGTAGTGCTTTGCCAAAGTTTCTACTATCAAATTATATCAAAAATTAATTAATATGGCTACAAGTACTAACTACACTAAAAAAATAACATTTTGTATAAATATAAGGGGCATTTAGGTGTTTTGATACAATGATATATCTTTTGGTTGTTTGAAACATGCAAATTCAAAATAATAAAAAGTGTTAGTGCTATTCTTTAATACAAATCTTTAGTACCTATAAACTTTTCCTAATTAATATTTATTACTAATTAGTACTATTATTATATTACAAAAGCACTAAATAAATATTTTTTATATACTATAATTGAGACTGTTTCGATTTGAATCTGGAATACTTTTAACATCTAAAATCCAGATTTAGAAGGGACACAAGCATTAATTAACAATAATAAATTAATCTAAGGAGCTATATATATTTATATAACTTTATTTATAGTAACAAATATAGTATAGTATATGTATATAATTCGATCGACTTCTGCTTGAGACAGAATGAGAAAGCAGAGACGTAATAAAATTATAGCTAAGCTGCTGTGTCTGTAGTTTCCCTTGTTTATCTACAAAAATTGTGTACAATAAATCAAAGGGTAGAAAGCCAATAAGTTTCATTAATGGCTAGAAATTAGAGAGTCGAAAATCATATTTATTGTCGGAATGCATATGCAGCATCTCCATATTGTTCATCTACGTACCATAATTACAAGTGGGTTTCACAAGGATTTTTTTTAAAGGCATGCAGTTAAAATGAAAAAAGATAATAGAAAACTTGATCGAAAGTACTTCAAAACTAGATATCGAACCCTAGTTAATCACTGAAACTAAGAGTTCAACACTCTAAGAAAAAGTTTTCAAGAAACATCGATCTTATTTATATATATTTGTCTCTCAACTTAGCTTGCAGTACTTGAACATGTTGGAGAAGTTTTTGTTGCTGCAATATATATGAATTTAAAGTTTCAGTATCATAATTAAAATTTAAAAAAAGAAAAAAAAAACAATAAAATCAAAGATATTGTTAGCTATGAATTATCAAGCTGACGAAGAAGATTTGAAGTTCATTAATTAATTAATTATAGTGTTGGAATCTGGCATTAATTACCTAATCCTGCAGCTTCTGAGCTTTTCATCAAGCGGATACGTTTGCAAGATTCTATAAACATCCTGTAATTAATAATATGAACAAATTAGTAATAATAATTTAGAGAATTATATAAGCAAAACGATCAAAAGAGATATATATGTGAGGGAATATTTTTGAATCAAGAAGCTACAAAGCAATAAAGAGAACAAATAAATCTAAAGTAGGTGAATTAATACAAGGATCAAGGATATATACTACTAATTAACTTAGAAGTTAATAACATTAATGCATGAAAAATATTTAATTAAACTCAAACAAAAACTTACTTCCAAGGAACATCTCCAACTAGCATCCAGTCACCATCTTTGTCTTCATAAGTTGGCACATACTCCATTCCCTTCGCTCCATCTTTCAGCTTGCTTTCTTCCTTATCATCGTCACAAGTACCATAGTTACCTAAACCAAGATTTCGAGCCCATGCACATAGATTTAGTTAATTGCAATCTTAATTAAGATAAATTAAGTGTGCTCCTTAATTAAGGACATCTGAAAAGATGAATTAATAATTAATGTCTAAAGTCCCTTTTTGCCTCCCTAAACTTGTCTCTAAAATTGACCTTTTGCCTCTTAAACTTTAATTTAAGACTTTTTGCCCCCTAAACTTGCAATACGAGAACATGTTAGCCCTAGCCCCCCTCAAACGGTATTGCTGAAGACCAAAAATGTCACGTGGCAATGCCACATTGGACCAAAATGCCACATGGCGATGCCATGTTGGACCAAAATACCACGTGGCAAGGCAATGTCAGAGCAAAGTGCGTCAGCAATATTGTTTGAGACTTGAGAGGGACTAAAATGGTCTCATATTGCAAGTTTAGGGGCAAAAGTCCCAAATTGAAATTTTTGGCGGCAAAATGTCAATTATAGACAAGTTTAAGGGGCAAAAAGAGACTTTAGCCCATAATTAATCATTAATACTCACGGATAGTGAAGGATGAAGAAAACAAATTCTCTAAATCTTTGATAAGATATCGGTAGTCGGAGTAAGCTTGTAGGTTAACTTTGCGGAGAAATGGTGCTCCATCCACCGCCACCTTCACGTATTTGCAGCTCTCATTCATAGCCTTCTTTCTCGATGATCTTACCGGTGGCCAGCCCACAACTTGAGACCTTCAAATTAATTTATACATAAGAATCAAATCATCCAAATTATAAACATATTTATTAATATATATATGTTGGTACACAATTGATCACATTCATTGTAATAATCTGTTAATATATACTACTTTGAAATTACGAGAAATTCAATGTAATTCAGCATTCTATTAATAGATCACGAATGGTTTTCCTAAGTTTAAAGGCATATATATATAGTATAAATTAAAAAGTAAAATTCACATTTTACCAAAAAAAAGTAAATTCACTACCATTTACATATGCTTTAGCAACAAATATATATATAGACCCAGAATTCAATAAACCATTAACAAAAAAGGGGGAAGAGAGAAGAGCCGGCGGGAGACTTACTTGGCAGCAGGTGGTTTCCCGGCACCGGAATCATGAACAGAAGTGTCACCATGTCCACGTGGCTTGCTGCTACAGCTCCCAAGGTTAAGATCAACGGTCTCAATGTACCCACGTTTCGCAGAGCATTTAGCACCATTAACAACAGCTGCCGCCGTCGTCGTCGTCGACGACGACCGCCCTTCCCCTGGCAATCCCAAAGTCAGCTCGGTATCCTCAAAACTCATCATGTTGATGGTGACGTCACTTTCCGGTGACTCAGGCCCTCCTTCTTCCAAAGACATCTTATTCCTACAACGGCTGCGTTTTGCATCAAATCAAAAGAAAGCTCTCTTTTAGTAATAATCTTTTTCTCTTTTTGAGTCTTTTGAATTTAACAAAATAACGTGTGAAAAAGCTGAGAGGTTTTACGGCTTTATATGAAAAGGAGGAGCTCCAAAGGTGGCAGGAAGGTTGATGAAGCAGCCAATAAGGAGATGACACGTAAGCAATTTTAATGTGTAACCAATGAGATTGGGATTGGGATTGATGCAACAAATTACGTAAGCAGCATGGAATTTTGAGCCATCTTGTCGGTTCATTCATTCAATCAAACTTCCAAAGTCCTTCAAAAATGTAGACCAACCAGACCCATCTTATAATTAGTGTTGTAATTTTTTTTTTTCTCGTGCTTGAAATAAGGTTGAAACTTGAAATCTTCGTCAAAGTTCAATAAAGTGCTTATAGTTATTACCCAACATGAAGAAAAAAATTTTGCCTAAAAAAAGAGATTTCAGACAATGTTGTTTTTTCTTCTGTTTGAGTAATTAATGGCTCTTTAATTATGATAATAATTGAATTTGTGGTGGATCTCAATTTCAAGTGAATGAATAAATATGTGCTGTTTGCTTGGCTTGCTACTGTTATTTGAGTCATGCAGACGTAATTTCTATGTAATATTTCGACTGTATTTTTTTTGTTACATGCTTGTATTATTGCATCAATCATATAATTACTAATTAATCAACAAGTGTTTTATGATATATTTCTAAAAATTATTGTTTTAGTAAGTAGGAGTACTATAGATATTTTGACATATTAAGAATGTGTTTGGGAATGGAATCAACATAAATTATTTGTGATGTTTTTATGCACAAATCATCATTCAATTTTAACCTAATTCATCATTTAATCTTATTACACCCCCAAATACAATCTAATTATTGTTATATATATAATATAAAATTTTGAAAATTAAAACAAAAAAAAATCATAAAAAAATATAAAAGTTTGAAGAGTATCTTAAGAGCAAGTATTATCAGAACCATGGATACGTAATGTGATTCAATGTACCAAACATAATTGATATGTAGTTATATTTACAAGTCTACAGTTAATAGTCACATTAAACTCTAATTAATAATTTAGAATTAACTCGCATCAGGTTTAAAATGGAGGGATTCTCTTTCTACATCCATTTCTTCATCCATGATATTTGAAAATCGAAACTTTATTTAATGATATCAAATTTCTTCTACCCAACCAATATGTTCATAGTTCACTTTTTAATTATTTGAATGTTATTTACATCACGTCAAAAAAAATAAGTGAAAAGTTCAATAAGATTTTTAGATGGAATCATAAATTCAAATCTAAAACCTCAAAATCGGGTATTCTGTCTCCCCATTAATTAATCTAAAAAAAAATGTTAAAATTGGAGTTATATAGTTTTTTTCTAAAAATTTAACCGAATTCCTAATATTCTCACCAAAAAAAGCATTAACATTAGGAGTTGACTCAAAAGTTCTAACAAGTCCATAGTATGAAGGGTAAGAAGGTCAAACGAAAGATGAAGGTGGGACCAATTTGTCAAAACAAATATACAAGTCAAAGAAAGAAATGAATCTCCGACAGGCATGTGGCAATTGCTGGAATGTCGGCGACGTGTCACTTTTCTATTCATCGTATCTCTATTTACTTTTGTTTTTTTATTTTTAACTTTCTGAAAAAAAGAGGACGAAGTCAAAGAGCAAAATCAGCAAAAACCGGTTGCCGCACGCGGCTTCTTCTTGTTAAGTTTTCGGCCAAAGGCTGATTATAATTTATAACCCAAAAACATGAAGAAAAGAAGCGTAATATGAACACCAAGAAAAGAATCTTATGATAAAAATAATTATTTCATGTAAGTTGATTAGAGAATCTTAATTAATACTCCATACAAATTGCTAATTACATGCATGTTCTATTGTTCTTTCTTTCTTTTTTTGGCAATTAGATTGCATGCATGTGCCAATACTTCTTAAAATAATTCTTTTTGCAAGATGCTTCTTTTTTCTAAAAAAAAAAAGAAAGAAAGATTTTTTTTTTAGTGTAAACCATATGACTAAAATGGCAGTAGCTAGTTTGTTAGCAAAACCATTAAGATAGATCATATTTTGAACAAAAAAAAATTTAGATATATAGATCATAGATAGATAGAAATATGAAGAGAATACACAAATTAATATTTTGGACTTGCTAATTAATTTGTGACAGAGTGGATTGATGAATCAACTATACTTATATATCCTATTATATATAGTAAGATAGACTAATTGATGCCTAATCATGTGAGAGCTTCATGCATGGTGGGAAGAATTGGATCCTTTTCATGGGCATATGCATGAAGAATATCTTTAATATTTATATATATATATATATATAACATGTAAAAACAAGAGCATGGAATGGATTATAAGAGATTAGTATTTTATTTGATTGGTTTTATTTCCCCTTTGTTATTTTTGTCTTACATTGTATCCAGTTTATATGATTCGTTGTAAAAAGTGCAATGTATCAATAATCATATCCTATCCCCAATAATAATAAAAAATCAATCAACTAATTATAATAGTTACGTTTCCCCATATGTTTATACATGCAATGCATTTGTTGATTATACATGCATGTATAAGATAACCCTAATTAATCAATTTAAGTAGTTATTTATGCAAACCTAAGTACTTTTTGAATCTATCCATATTTTTTTTTACTTAACCTTGTTTATATAATTAGACCTTTTTACGGCTTGAGTTACTCATTTGGGCTCCACCGCTCCAGTTGAATGAGCCTAATTTTAAGGCCTAAAGCCTCTACTAGGTCATCTCAATTCAAATTACACTATATTATAGTTTTTTTTTTTTGCATCAATTTTATATTATATATTATAGTTTAAAAAAAAGGTTATTTAATTTCAAATTCAATATATGGCCAAAAAAATCTTCAATTTCAATATGAAATTTTAAAACATTAACATGGACAAAATTAGGGGTGAGCAATGGTCGGTTCGGTTTTGTGGTTCTCAAAATCGATGACTAATTTTTGAAACAGTCAACCGATCATTTAACCGACTATGCGGTTTAGGTGGTTATACGGTTTAGACGGTTTAAACCGTTTAATAATTATATATTATTATATATGTAATTATATATATAACATATATTTAATTATAAAAATTACTAAACGGTCGGTCCGGTTCTGTTACGGTTTTGAAAATCGCAAAGTCGTGCACCGACCGTTTAGTACTTAATCCTTTGACGGTTTGACTGTCAAACCGCGATTTGAATTAACCGCAAAAGACCGTTAGCGGTTTCAGGTGGTTCGGGCGGTTTGACCCGCCTAATGCTCACCCCATGGAGAATAAATAAATCAAACGAGTCTATAATAAATTTTCTTTCGGGGGTTTGTTTGGTTCTCAAATTGCAATGAGAGAAGGAAAAAAATGCTAATATATTGGGTTGGGCTCGTTTAAATTGGAATGCTTTGAGAACCTTCTCATGACCAAGGTGCTGAGGAAGTTAGCCCACATCACCCAGAAAAACTCACAAAAGCCGAGAGAGGCCCATACACATGTAACAAATCAGATCTTCCTAATCACGACTTATTTGCACAACGACGTCGTTCTTTACCAAGTAGGCTCGGATTAAAATGACGAACGAATCTGTTCAAGTTTCTTCTATCCTTCCAAGGATTTTCTCTGCTTGCAAAAGAACTTCTAATACAATATATATGAAACTATAGTAGTAATGATGACAAGTAAATTGAGTCGAAATGAAAGAGAAATGTCAAATAAAATTGAATTAATGTAAAAAAAATATACATATCTTGCGAAAATTAAAGATTGATTTACCTGAAAATAGCTAGACTCTAACTGGGGTAGGTTACTACAATAAAAGGTGTATTATGTATAGGAAGCGAAAACCAACAAAACCAACAAGGCAAAGAATAAGACAACTTTTCTTCCTATACAAAACTGTTTTCCATCTCACATGGCTTTCAGCAGCAGAACCACCTTCATGGCAAAAGAGCCAGCTACCAGAGGGGGCCGGGACGGGTCGGAATCGGAGTCGGGGCCATAGACGGCCAAGGTAGAGAGAGAAAGGATATAAAGCAAGAAGAACTAATTACAGTGACCTTACAGCCTTTTTTTTCCCAATATCATGAATCAGAAGGAATATATATATTTTATATTTTATATATAAAAGAAGAAACATATATCAATCCAAAGAACACAAGGTAGATTCTACACAAAGCATTGTGACACACAGCAATGAGTCTTCTGCCCGTCCCGCCACAATTTCAGAAGGTTTCGATTTCTATGCACTTTCTGCAGGAATTTGACCTACATCACCAAAGCTTTTGGCATGCTTAGGCCTCCATTCTGTCCTCCCTCTCACAATCTCTGCCCCTTCCTCGAGTCGGAGCAAGTGCTGGCACTCGACTTCACCGAGATTTACCAGGTCTCCCACACCAGAGTCGGAGACAGCAGTTAGGGACTGCAGCACACTGTCCCTCCCACACTCCCTCCTATACTCCAGTGTCATGGAGGAAAGCTCATGTGACTCCAAGATTGGCAATGGAGCACTCTGCGTGTAAGTTCAAAATATATGTATAAATGAAATTATTCGTGAAAGTGAAGCGAAAAAGAACATATTGTAAAAATCCAGTTCCTAAATTGCAGTTACATATTATTAGCCTCTTTTATTCATAATATTCCGGCACAAAATTCATTCTAATAGATAAATGAGTTTAAATGGTTATAAATTTAGTTCAATAGGGCAAGGGAGAAGAAGAGGTAGGTGGGAGAGGATAGGTTCACAAGAAAGTCATTGAAATGCAATGGAAGAGATTCTACCTCAAGGATCCAGCCAATGTACTTCACATTATTAACATGCTGGTTGACATCCAAATCACTCCACCTAGGCTGCAAATTAAAAATACAATTATTTGAATAAGAGTGCAAAAAATATATAGAAAGACGATTATAGCTGCTCATTGGCATAACTATACTGAAGAAGAAAGAGATGAGGGATCAGAGACTTACAGTTAAACCTTTACGCACATAATCTGCTGTGCCGTCATCAAGTTTCACCAATTTCCTGCTGTCCTCAGCCACAACAGGATCAGTATTCATAAAATAAGGTTCTATTTCCCCTCGGACCTCCTCGGGGATTTTAGATAACCTTCTAGTCACTTTATTCATCATAACCCATACACTGCAGAGAACCAAAACCAAAACAAAGAGAACCCATATAAGTTACTCCTGAAAAACCATTCTGTAATGTACAATCAAACTGCCATAATGTCTTGCCTGGGACACCATAGACACACATGCATTGAAAACATTTTAAATGCTTGAGAAACGAGTTTTGAAAATTTTTTAATCATTATAATTTTACTTTTGCCTATTCCAATTTTCCTTTGCAAGAAGAACAAGATACATGAAACAAAATATCAAATTGTATTGTGAAACGAATAAAGAATAGAACTAATGTGATCCTTCCCATACTAGTGTCATAAGATGATTTCATCTATCAGTTGTAGCTAAGAGTAAATATCACCTATAAGCACAAGAAGCAACTCCTACCATCGATGTCCTACCTTGAGGCTCTTGTTAAAATTTCCCCAGTTTTACTATCGCTGACTAGCCAATCCCGCCGCATGCCATTCTTTCCTGATGCACTGACCCAAGTGTCTACTTGAACAACATCACCCCTGCAAGACAGACATAAATAAGTCCAATCTTCAATAATAAAAACTTTGACAGTGCTCCAAATCTTGCAAAATTACTAATTTACTTGCGATATACCAAAAGGCAATGAGGCTCTCTATACAATAAATTCATTCAAACATGAGCCGGAATAGACAAGTACACAGCTTGCCAAAAGAACTATTTTAGCTCCCGTGTCTCCTAATCTTATAAAATATGTGATCCACCAAAATTTTCATGGTTTCCAAATCTTTCACCGTTGCAAGGCTCAAATAGAGGAAAAAGGCAAAAGAATTCATAATATTAACTTCAACAAATACTTCAGTTTCACGTTGTACCCAAACAAAAATTGAGTGTATGAAATGTGATACAAGACATTTGCCTAATACCGAACATTAATCTTCACATCTATGTGGATAGTCCTAAGAGACACATCACTCCAAAAGAGTTCAAATATAAAGCATAAACTTGTCTGTAGCCATTTCTGCAGCTTCCAATAAAATAACATAAAAACTACAGATGAAATTCAAAGGGAAAAATAGTTAGCAGAAAACTTGTTTTATGTATGTCAACAAAGCATCATACATAAAAATCACAACTAAATGGTTCAAGAAAAAGTGGCTCGTCATTCAATGTTGCTAGAAGAGCACATCATGAGCAAAAAACCATCATCTTACCAAGTAGGATAGCGATCAACCACAACTTGCATGCGAGTGACTACCCAGATTAGATTCTTCTTGACCATCTCTGGGGTTGAACCAAAACCATCTCCAAGAAGTCCAGCACTTCTGCAATGATTAATTGCTGTTTCCTGCCAAAAAATCAAAGTGATATTAATTGAAAAATCATGCATCTGCAATACACCTAAACAATAAATGAGTAAATGTAAATTTTAGTTACTAATATATGCTGCCATAACCGAACCTGTAAATGATTCATTAGTGTCTCTATCGATGCTGTGCGATCAGCACCTATCTCATAAGACCTTATCGAGAAGTTCTGACGGAAAACAAGACCATCCTGAACAATCCTCCCTATACCAAATGGATCAATGAGCATGTCAGACCGCCTTGGCTTCCAATCAAGCATCATCCACTGCTTCTCAGCAGCCAAGAAAATTGTTGTGATAGCAGCAAGAAGCATGCTCCAATCAGGTAATTGGTTAATAAACGTCCTGGGAGGAGGGGAACTCAAACTGTCATCGTTCTTGAAACCTTCCACTGGAGTTGTCACAACCGAGGTACCATTTATTTTTGGAGGGGCTTGGGCATTTGCCTTGACTTGCAAACTTCCAGAAGAAGCTGATGGTTTCGACTTGATACCACCGAGATTAGTAGATCCACTTCCAAGCTTCTTTTTCGAGTTAGAGGAGTCCGGTGAAGGAGAAGTGACAGGAAAGAATGCGGATGTAGCAGCAGTAGCAACCATGATTTTGAAAATTAAGCAAAAACTTCAATTATCCAGGAATCCCTTTTAGTAAAGAGCACGCTTTTTAGAAGAACATCTGGTACATGCTCCAACTGTATCACCATGTATATATAATAACGAATCAGAACATTAATTTGCAAAAGACGCATTACCAAATTCATATAATCACGAAATTCTCAATTTTGACTGCAAGGAGTTATTCAATATTTTAAAGCAAGTTCCATCTTTTCTACCTTTTTCAGAAAAAGAAAATTCCAAAGTGATAAAAAAAATCCTTTTTTTAACATGCAGCATCTTAGTTAGTTTTAACCGTAATCTAACCAAAGAACAGAAGACAGAGAAAATCAAAGAAACATTTTCATTTCTAGAAATCCGGTTTAATTTAGAGAAAGGGAAGAAAAAGATTTACCAGATGCACAAAGGGAACTTATTACGGTACTAACTTCTAAAACAAACAAACAGTAAATTAACAGAGCGCGTCACTGTAAATATGCCAGAACCAACGAAGAAAATATGTTGCAAAACAGAAGCAGAATCGCTAAAAACAAAAATAGCAAAGCAGATCTAAGCTGCAAAAGATTTAAACAACAAAAAGCCAAAAAATTTGACAAAGAAAATAGCAAACCATTCATGAACACGTATCAGCTTTCCTATCCGTTACAATACAGAATGGAACATTCAACATTCTCAAAACAATCTTCCTAATTTTTTTTCTCTGTTTCATGAGAAAAGTTACAAGCGAAAGGTCAAAATAAAGAAATGGTGACGAGAAAATAGACGACGGAAAAATAATTAACCACTTTGAGCTGCATTTGGTTGCTGAGAAAACAACAGAAAATATTAGATCTCTCACGGCCGCCACCATCACTCAAGACTTTATAAGAGAAAACACAACACAAAACAAAATCCACATCCAAAAATTTTCCGTCCCTTTCTCGACAACCAAACAGAGTAGCAACATTTCAACGAAAAAAACGCAGATCAAACAGAAATGAGAGGAAAAAAGAAGAAAAAAAAGCCAAAACCAAACCTCCACGTCCTTACCTCAAAACCAAATGAAACGAATCAATGAGGGTGAAATCTTCTCGAGAAAAACGTAAAGAAGAAGAAGATATTGCGTTAACAAGGATCTGCAAACCCTTCTGGGAACCTCTCTAGGGCTTGCGATCTACCACTATAATTTTGCCTTTCACTCTTCTTCGCTGTCTCCTCTCTATTTTTTTCTCTCTGCTTTTTAAGAGTTTTTATATTTTTGAAATTTCGTTTCGAGTTTCCAAAAGCAAAAAAAATAATCAAAAATAAAAAATTCTTTCTTTTTTCCTTTTTAATTTTGGAGAGAGAGGAGGGATTTAGGGCCAGCGGTTTAGTGCGTGGTAGGGAATTGGCGTCCAGCAACTCCCTTTTATAGTGTACACCTGTCCCTCCCGCCTAAGCTGCCCTTTTTTCCTTTTTTCCAATTTTGTCGACAGTATTTTTTTTATTTACTCTATTGCCCTTGCCCATAAATTTATGTTTCTTAAATTATTAAATTTATTGCTGAAAAAAATTGTTGGAAGATCGATCATCGAACACATTTTTAATTTTTTCCTCTTTGGTTACAATAATTACATACTATGCTTACCTTTAATTAATCCTAGATTAACTATAATGTAACAATTTTGATTTCATCTTAGCTTTTTATAGTGTGTTTGGATTGAGGGGTCAGTAAGGGATGGCATGGGACGGGACGGGATGGGAGGTCCTTTTAGTTAGTGACTCATGTTTGGATTGGAAATTAGATTTGATCCATGGGTTTTGAAAGATCAAATTTGGTCCTTCTTGATCCTTATAAGTCCATCTTTTTTGGTACTCCAATTTGGAGTACCAACAAGAACCAATAAAGTTTTTATTTATTAAATGTTATGTGATCCCTCATGTTCCTTATTTTTTATATTTTAAACAATCCAAACAAGGATTGGTCCTTCCCTTCCTTTCCTTTAACAAACCATCATTTCCCATCCTATCATGTCCTATACTGATCCCTCCAAAAGTTTATCCAAACACATTGTTAGGGACTTTCACTTTCTTTAACTCTAGGGAATAATTGATGTTTTTGGTATATATACTTTGGGGAATTACTTTTGTTAATTAATTTATTATTATTAAAATGAGCAATGATTTTATGAACTCAATTTCTAAATTGTTATTGTTGAAATTAAGAGGTGATGTAGTCATCTTAAATTTCTAAAATTGCCACTAATTATGTTGGGTTAAGTAAGATAAGTTCAATGTTCTATCTTAGATTCGAGTATTATGAGTGAAAAAAAAATAGTAGTAATTTAAGGAGTTTCCTTCGATTTAGAATCAAACACTACTAGACTAATAATAATTAGTGAAATCTAAAATAGTTATTAGAAATATTTTGTGTGTGTATATGGAAGAAAGGTTTGGAAAAATAGTATATTTTTATGATAAAATTTTAGTGATTTGTTCGGTGAAAAATCTTTTTAGTAATTGAATTTATCAAAAAAAATTTTTTTGAGAACTGAATTTATCAAAATTTGAACCATAATAATTAACATGATTGTTATAATTTGTAGAAATTTAACAATTATTAAAAGTCCATATGCAATGCAATATAATTAAAACAAGAGTACTTGTTGTGCATTGAAAAATGTAAATAAATGAAGATATAATCCTAAAAAAAAGTAGCAAAAATTTTAATTTGAAGTTGAACTAACCAAAAATGGAACAACATATTATATATATATATAGGGTAATTATTTGATACACCGACAGTGTAAATTTTGGATTCCACAAGCGGGTTGTGAAGTTGACACATGTCCATTTTTTTAATTAATTAAGTTTTAAATATTTCAATCTAGTCACTAGAGGATACATGTCACCCTTCAGGACCCGCTTGTGTAGTCTGCTAAACACCACTGCCGGTGTATTGTATAATTTGCCATATATATATATATATATTTATTTACAATTTCCATTTATGTAGCATGAGATAAACTTCTAGAATTGCTCTTAATTAATAGTTCAGGTGAAGAAGATCATAAAATCTTATGTCAAAAAATAAAATTAAGAAAAACAAGTGGCCCGTATCTTGTTAGCTTCTCCTAGTTTTATAAACAGACATGCAATTAAACTTCTCATTTTCTACAAATCTATTCTACTTTTTTGGCCAAACTCATATCCTCATATAATTCGGTAAGTACGTGCCTATATATTTAAGGTTTTGGATAATGGATTAGAATATTTTATGATGATAACAAAATTGGTAGGAATAGGATCCTAATGTATATACTAGTATAGGTATTAGGTTTTCGACCTTTTTTTGGTGAGCTTTTGATATTTTCAACTATTTAATTATGGCAACTAAATTAGGAATTTAACACGAGATTGTTAACAATTGCGTGATATATTGATAATAAAGTATTAGGTTTATAATTTTAATACGTAGAAATTTAACTTTACCAACAATTGCGTATGGCATCTAATAATTTAAATTTTTTTGAGGTAATAATTTAATTAATTAAGCTATGATGAATGCTTTCCTATATATATGTTATGAAATTTTTCAATATTCATATTTATGAGTAGCAAAATATAAATATTACAAAGTTTTAGATTCAAATTTCACCATATATGAGACTTTCTTGTTTTTATTCTAAAAATATTTGATCTATAATATTCATTGATTATAATTCTTATTAAAAAACATTTTTTTTGAAGAAATCTTAAAAAAAAATAACATTTTTTATTCTGTATAGTTTTTGCCGGATGTTTCTTTACATGTGAAATCTTATTATAATCTGAATAAATCTCTATATGCCCAAACATTTAGATGAGAAATCAGCTCCAATTAAGAAACTACCATAAATAAACTATCTATTTACCAAATACACAAATAAACAAATTACAAACTAAACTCACATTTCGTGAGACTTGAATCCAGGACCTCACAGTTCAGGCACGATACACCTATCAGTTGAACTAATAATTCGGGTATTTTGCTGAATGTTTCTTATGTATATTTATATGTATGATAGTGATTATGAGAAAAAAAATATGCATGATGATGATAGTGATGATAGTGATGATATGGAAAATATAAATTTAGGGAAACATTAATAGGCAATCTAAATAAGATCTCAAGACAAATGAATTAACCAAAGTTGATAATGACAACCATGTGGCCTCTTAGCTCCTGGAAGGTAATAGTAATACAAGCACAACTCAATGGCGATAGCTTCAAGAATAACATGGAAGCTAAATAGCTGATTAGAGTAAAATAGCTTGAGGACATGATTTCTTTTCATGTTGGAGAAGAAAATAGATTAAAAAAGCATATTTAACAATGCCCCTAATTTCCTCAACTCTTTTTTTTTAGAAGTTAGGTATGCTAATCTCAATCTTCTACAAAATAAATTCAAATTGGAGTTTTCATTTTGCAATAAATATTTGTGCCACGTGACGTTTCATGTGAATGCATTAAATCTTCATTGTTGTTAACATTATTATTATTGTTGTTTTTTTAGAATACTACAATTTTTGGTCCAATTTTTAAGAATATATATTATTATTGTTGTTAATCTATACTTTTTATATGTTTAAACATATAATTAGATTTTAGTTCTATCTATCTATCCAAATATTAAAATGGTGATCAATATTAAAAAAGTTCATCTAATTTAGTTGAAGATACAAATTTAAGATTATACTCCACAATATTATAATTATATATTAATATTAATTATTAACATTATCAATTATCCATATATAGATGTAGTGATACTTGTGAATATATAATTATAAACTACACTTGTATATGCTTTATGCCTATATATATTTTAATAACAAAAAATGATGTAGAGTTTAAAATTTTGATGAATTTCAAACAATATATTCTTTTTTTTTGGCAATCAAAAACAATATATACTATATATAATATTTCACATTAATACAATTATATCTGTCATTTTATATATACTATATAGATATAGATATATACTATAGATTATGCTCATATATTATTTTTTTATTATAATGTTAAATTTGACAAGTTGTAATGAGATGGCAAATGGGATGAGACTGAGAGAGTAGCTCAACTACATGCAAACTAAAAGCAATGATCTCCAACACGTTAATTCCTTCGGCAAGGTTTTGACTTTTGACTTGTCATTTCCATTTTTTTTAGTTTTATTTTTCTCTTCTTCTTTTGGGTTTCCTGTTGAGTCAATTTTCATGTCTGCGTTCTTCCATTTCCTTCCCGGCCGACGCCACCCATTACTATTAGTGGGCAACCATGTGGAAATTCATTGGAAGCTCGATCCCTCTCCTATATATGTTTTTTATATATTTAATAATCCAATCCAAATTCCAAATTATTAGTTAACTTTTCAATCTTATATTAGATTTTTTAATTTTATATATATATAGAAATCGTCAGTTGGTTGAAATGTATATATAATCGGTTTTAATTCATTGTTATTAATTATAATTTCATTTTTTTATAAGTTATTCTGATATATATTTGAGTTTTTTTTACCCCACCCATTATCCAGGATTTTGCCATGATTAATCTGAATTCGACCCGTGCGTGTTGCGCACCTGATTATGGTGGGTAAGTCTACCAACATAAAACATATTAATTCCGACTAATTCGAAATTAAATCATCTTGAATTCTAATATTATGAGAGTAATAGGTCTCCTAATACCTTTTCTTTTCAATTTTAAAATTTACATTTGGGTATTTTTCATTTTTACTCTTTACTATTAAATAGAAAAAAAAAAGATTTAATCTATTAGAACAATTACAAATAATCACAAGTAAACTTAGAGGTAGGGGAACTTTGATATAACATTAAAAATTTGGGAGACCTTCTCCTTTGTCAACAACGAGTTAATGTATTGTACTGCCAAAAAAAAGTTATTTCAATTTTTTTTAAGCATTTAGAAATGTTTAGTTTGGTATTGCCAAAAAAAAAAAGAAATGTTTAGTTTGGTCATCATTACTTAGATGGAAGAGCATGACAAAAAAAAGTTTGAGTTATCCGAAGAATGAGATTAAAGCTTAGTTATTATATCAATTACTAATTAATAGTAATATATATCAAGATGTGTATTATAATTAGTTATTATATGTATTTACTACTTTTATTCGTCGTTGTGTATCCTATCAATAGGGATAGAAGTGGGTGTATAAATTGGATGAAGAAATAGTATATTTCTATTCTAACACATAAAATGTCGATCGATCGATATTAATCTAGATTTTCCCTTAATTAACAAGTGTAAATGCTAATTTAGTTGCATATATATAGTATTAGTTACTTTTATGCACCTTTTGGTACCCAAAAAATGGGACTAAGATCTAAAAAGATATAGAAAGAAGAAAATTCAAAGCCTTCTCCTATATAGGTAGGCAAAAAGGTGCATCAATATATCTAATTTTATGCATACCTAGCCATTAAAAAGATATAAAATCTATCCAAAAGTAATTAAGAATAACCATAAATCGTAATTAAATATTAAAAAAAGACTATTCTAGAGTTTTTAAAATTAAAAACAAAAAAGGAACACAAGAAAGGTAATTTAAAATTATTTTATTTAATTAAAGAATGGAAATCAATTTATTATTAATGGGAAGAAACAAGAAGAAAGTTTAGATTATGTTGAAGGGTAGGCCGGTAAACTAATATATTTGTCTTGTTTTGGTGTTTTTGAACTTTGACCTGACAAAGCCGTTTCATTTGAAACTCCAAGGAAGGAAGACTTAAAGTTAACGTTAAAGAAAAAAACTCAAAATCTGGTTTCTGGAGGCTTCTAAATTGCGCTGTCACATGTTTCTTTTCCACCTAGTGGCAATCTCGTTATTATTGGAGTTAAGGAGGACATCAACGTAAAAACAGACACAGTTGGGGGGGAGAGCCGTTAACGAGACTTTTGTTGTGTCGTGTGGGGCTGTGGGCTTTACTATTACTAATCAGGTCAGGTACCATTTTGGTGGTCCCGTCCCGTTTGCCCTATTTCAATTTTCATTTGAAATTGAAATTGAAACCATGGCTTTTTGGAACGGAGGGTACCTTAATTACAACCTGTACATGAATACTTTTCTCTTTTTTTAGTATAATAAAATTTTTAATTTTTAATTTTAGTTTTTTTTTTTCATCTTGGGCCTTGGGGTAATCAGTAAAATCTAATTAATTTGGTAAATACGGAACTAATATCGATTATAATTTAAAATCAGTTCTTACCTTCTAAGACATATGGATATGCTCATGTATAATGTGATTTTTTTGTTTTAGGAACATGGTAAACAATAACATAAGTCACATTTTGCTTAAAAAAAACATGTCACATTGGGGTTGGATTAAATTTATAATCGAGTATTAGACTAGGGAGAAACTAAGTCAATGCTAATTTTTTCTATTTACAACAATAGAATTCAAGATCTTATTTAAGAGGTATTGACACCATTTCATTACCCGTTGCTAAATTTTGTGGGACTCAGATTTTGTTTAAAGAGCATTGAGTTATTTTTCACTTAACTAATTGCTAATATATATACTAAATATTATTTGAAAGACCCATAAAATTTACCAAAGGCCCCTTATGAGGATCGATGAGGAGCTTCTATTAGAACTTCTTTTTGTCCTTTTTTGTCTTTTCTCACTTGCCAAATTACCAAGAAGATCTTATGTTAGTTTCTAACCAGTTCTTACCCTTGAGCCCTTTATTGTAATTATCTTTTTCTTTCACATAAATGTTATAATAAATCTTATCCCCCTTAATTATCTAGAATTATAACCTCTCTTCAGGTCTTTCATGTCCATATGAAGAAAAAAGTAAACTTAGTTATTGTTTAAGTACTACACACTTTACCCCCATAGTGGGCCAACCCGGCTCGAACAAGGTTAACTTGTAAATATACCAAAAAAATAAGCACTACACACTTTAGAGGAGGAAGCGAAAATTTAAGATATTGCATATGTCCATGTACAAACTAATATTTACTATTTATTGCTACCTTTAGGATGTATGCTCAATGTTAATAGATTTCTGAACGCCCGATGCATCAGCGCAGGTCAATCCACTTGATTTTGGTGTCACTATCACAGGTAAATTTTACCTAAAGTCTCGAACCTTTTATTTTTATTCCACTTTATTTATCAGCTTTTTAATAGTTTCAATTCATCTTCCAAATTTTGAAGTGATGTGAGCTAAGTATTTGTATTAAATACTATCCTCTTTTTGGGGGGTACTATTATCCATGCTATTATTATATTTGAAGCCTTAATTGTAAGAAGTGTGTATTCATTTTGCACCACACATGCATTTCACTTGACCATCTCGTTAATTGGCTCATTAATAACGAGGCATATTGTAGCTATATAATTTTGGTGCCATGGTTGTGATCCCCCCCCCCCCCCCTAATAAGATGGGCAAAGATCAAAGAGTTAGGCCATATGCTTGTTGAAAGCCTATAATATGTTAATGTGCCGCAAAAGGAAAAAAAAAAATAAGAAGAAGAATGAATTAATGAATAGTTTCATCAATTGTTATCTTATCTCTCTTTTGTTAGGTTTCCGAGATTAATAAATTCATTCTTTTTGATTCCCATTTTCAATTGATTTTAAGTTGAATACTCGATTTTTAAATTTATCATGATACCAAAATTACATCATAACTTTGTATAATCTTAATACCTATCAAAGGATTTTCTATGTGACGATTGTCATGAGTGAGTCCCTCTTTTTGTTTTTTCTTAAATACTTAATGGCTCATTTACCAAATAGTCATTCGACATTTTTATTCTATTATATTTTGTTCTTTTCTTATTTTTATTTTATGCTATATAACCCTTCAACTTCATTCATTCTACATGAGAACTTTAGACATTTTTATTCTATACAATTTAATCTTCTAACATTTTATTCTATACAATTTAATTAGCCCTTCAACTTTATTATTTCTTTTTAATTTTTTTTTGTTTTACATATTAATTCTTTTTAAATATCATCTAAAATACTTTCCTATTAGTCTAATAAAAGATACCGCGAAAGAGTGCGGCGCGGTAATTGCTAGTACTGCATAAAATTAGTCTATTGTTTTTTTTTTTAAGAAGAAAAAATTAGTCTATTGTTTGTTGCGAAAAAGGAAGAAGAAAATTTAAGAAAGCAAAAAGATATTCACGTGTTAAAAATCTTAATAGGCCTATGATCATCGAAGGCCATATAATATGGGTGAATATATATGAAATAAATTAAGGATGAAGAGTTTGGTTTTGGACGTACCAACTAACTTATAATGAGAAGTCATGCAAAAAACCAAAAATCTTGGGGATGGTTGATCTTAACTCTTGGCTTTGGCCGGCTCATCAATCACATATCATGAAATCTTATCTCAATAGTTCGTTTCCATTTATTTTCCACAAAGGCATTAATTAAGTGTAGAAGGTTGGTGCATGCCGGTTATGGTAATGGCCCAAACTTCCCTATATTTTACATTACAGATCATTTTTGTTGTTCACATTCTCGTGCCTTTCTCAATCATAAGAATAGAGAAAATGCAATAGTTAAAGTTAGAAATATAGTTGAATAATTCTACGAAAAAAAAAAATCGATAATTATATATTTTGCATAAATCTATCCTTAATTAATTACTTAGTAGAACGTACTTCTTTTCTTATTAAATGAACGTTCTTGATCTAGCATTAAATTAGCATGTCCCCTTAAAGGACTAATAGTAAATGGAGTAAATTAATTTTTGTTTCGCAATCAAAGCCATAATTAATACTTTAATAGGGACAGTCAACAGTGTATGAATTAATATAGGCAAAAAAAAAAAAGGTTACAAGAAAACTTGGTCGTCATATAGTTTGCAACTATTGCAAGTATATAGAACTTTCATAGTAATGGCCATTGATTTGAATTAGTTACTTATCCAATCGCTATGTTTTCCCATTTACCAGGTTGTTTTTTAGTCTTATTTCGATATTTTTTCAGATAAATTTCAAATTCTAACCATCTCGCGATTATAATACTTAGTATTCCTATATTACCTAACAATAATATATAGTTCTACTTTGAAGTAATTACGTGCACAAGCACAATCCACAAAATTGAAAGGTACTACATTTAGTTACTTGAAGTTATCACTACCTACAGTTAATTACCTGACAATTCGTGTATTCGTATCATTTTTTGTTAGATAATGTAATCTTAAAAGTTATATAGCCAAACACAAACACGACATGAATAATCAATCATTTCATGATTTCAAACATATATATTACAACTTGCTGAATACCAAGCTCAAACATGTAATTTTCACTGACAACTTAAACCTAGAGAAGATTCAGTCTTGGTTTGGGATTAAGTTTGGAGATAAAAAAAAAACTAATTTTCACCTCAAACACAATGTCAAATAAATCATGGTTTGTGTCAAAAGCTAATTTTCACCGCAAAAGCGAAGTCAGCCTCAAAAGCTAATCTTTAGATGCTTTTGCGTTTCAAAGGTGTTTTTAGACATTAAATGACTAAACTCTCTTAAATATTTTTTCTATTTCTATCTTAATTAGTACCCTTTTTAGATATTTTATCTCTCAACCACATTTTTCTACAAAAATACCAAACATTGATTACATTTTTCAACCCCAATTTTAAAAAGCACTTCTTCAAAACCAAATTTCTTCAAAACTTAATCTCAATCCCAGCCTCAGAATTAGTGAAGTGAAACTGAAACAATTCTATGGATTCATGTAGTAGCTACTGTGGGCGAGGCTGCTGTCTGTTTCAGCCACAAGTTTTTCTTGCATGAAACTCGAGTAGATAGCAGTTACTTTTGGGTTTAATTTGGGCACTTGGGCAAATATGATGGTGTTTTTACTGATCGATTATTGTATAATATGGACACGTGTTCAATATTTATGATGATGATGAAGATGAATGGGAATCTTTCTGTTTCTGTTTATATTTCTGTCTGATCTGATATCTTTGTCTCTGCTGCAAACTGCAAAGCAATACTATCTGATTTTGTTTTGGTAATAAGAAGTTATTCTACAAGTGCCAATGTGTCATCACTCATGTGTCAGTTTGATTCTGTTCTGTTTTATATACTTCTTAGATGATTTTTTTTCCCCTTTACAATAATGTTTGCTTCACCAAATACCATATAATGATGATGACTCAGCTAAATAAAAAGAAAGAAAAAACTAGGTAATATTCTGACATGGGTGTGGGGCTATAGACAAATGAAGTTGTTTTTCATTGGGGAATAGCAAAAAGCAACGTGAAATAAATCCAACTAATTATAGCTTTAAAGACTAATTCTAGCTACAAAGCTTTACAGCAAGGACCAAGCTTTAAAACATGTCTAGAGCTTTACAGCAACTCCTCGTATATATATTGAGCTGGTTATTGCTTATAAATCTGCCTAGCCATAGCTATATTGACACACGATAATATGTAGATTTATAAGTTGAATCAATGTGGTTCATGACTAGCAACAAGGGTTAGATTAAGTGGTAAGCGGTTTGTTCCAACTTAAGTAGGTCTCAGATTCGAGACCTTACATATGCAGCTACCCCTAATTAGTAAACTCATCCTTCATAACCAGGTGCGTGACGCTAATTGGATCCGGACAAACCCTGAACACCGGATGAGGTAAATAAAATGTGGTTCATGACTAATTTTGTGTCACTTTCTTATAATAGTATTACATCTTGTACACCAACATACTCATTATCTATCTAATTATTTAATTTGAAATTAAAATAGTCAATTTACTTTACCTGTCTTTGAAATATGTGGCTACGAAAAATGTACATATGATGAGATGAACAGAACAAACGTACCGTTTTCTTCTCTCTTTTCAAATACTTAAAATGGCAATATTAAGAGCTATTAGGAATGTCATATATATATACAAACACCATTTTAATTTCAGTGTTTCAATGTTGACAACATTGTCTCTTGGATTAATTAATTAGCATTAATTAAAAAAAACTTTCATGTTATAGCACTTCTATTCAATAATTAAAATTTAAAATTAAACATGGTAATCATATCTTGTATATGTAACATGTATAATTCATCACATGGAGTCATCTTAGGAGTGCCATTAACATCTATACCTTATTATATATTAAAGTTATCCCCAAACTGCTGTATGCTCAGTATTTGGCTTTCTCATGCTGACATTTGTCGAAAATTGATTGGTTGGAAGAAAATTAACATATATTATTATACATTTACAAATACAAATAATATTTATAAATAATATTTAGAATATTGAATTATAATCAAAGTAAAATTCAATTTCTTTTTTCTAGTAGATAATTATTTTTTTGAAAGAAAAATACTGTAATTTTCATTTATATAAATGAAACTACAAAATAGTAACTAGAAATTACAATAGGTTGAAAAAAGTAAACATCCTTTGCGTTTAGATCTTGATCTCGCTTCACGATCCGAGCCATCTTGAGGATTTGGAGTCTCAAAGCTTCTTCATAAGTCTCTAGCACGTGCGACACCTCTTCGCTCTCGTTTCTGTGTAACTTAATCAACAGAAAACTTTCAAAAGCGACACAAAGGTGAGTGATTCGAGAACTCCCTTGATTAACCTATAGATCATAAACTAAAATCATATCAAAACTAAGATGAACTGTCTTCAGTCTATGTAAACTCGGAGACACACTAACTGTGTGCGACTAACTAACTGACTCAAACTCAACAAACTGACTCAAAAAAACTCAACTAACCCAATAGATCTATAGATCTGGGGAGATTATTCTGAACAAAGAAAAGAAAACAATAAAATCAACCTCCTCCTCCCCTTGAAAGATCAAGAGGAGGAGGAGTATATAAAAAACTTGGAAGAAAACTAAGAACTTGGGAAGAGAAAAAGAGAGGGGCGGCTAGGGTTCAGTAGATAATTATTTGAATAGACATTATAATTCTAACAATATTTCCTTCCATTTAACTTTATTGTTTTTACATAAAATAAAACTTTTACTTAGAATTGAAATTATTTAGTTCCAATCATAAATCGAAAAATCCAAAACGAATGCAAGGGGATAATATCTAAGTAAATATTAAAGTTATAACCCATATGCATCCAAACTTTAAAAACTAAATTAACAGTCACGCGTAATCTATTGGTGGGGTATTGGATACTCGTAATTTTAATTATTGAATTTCTTAACAAACTTAAATAGTAGAAATTCTTTTTTTTCTTTTGGCATCATAATTAGTATAAATTCTAAAAGGAAGTAATATACATTCGAGGAAATGAGAAAATCATAATATAAAAAGCGTGATTAGAGCACGTCTCCGTCTTTACCAGTAAATGAATGAGACATAAATCAGTTTTTGATACAACTTTATTTTTCAGGAATTAATGCTAACAATTGAAGGTTATCTTCTCTTTCACAAAAATGATCCACCAACTCACTATACTTATTATTCTTTAATTAGTATTAACTTATAGCTATAGCTTAAGTCACAATCATGAAAAGGAATCTAATCACGCTTTAGGAAGAATCTGGTTAGAATGGTCAATATTAAGCATCTCAATTACAATCTAAAGTTGTCGAGTGTCGACATAGGTTCAAGACCAATCCCTTAAATTATTTCCAATAAATACGTTTTCGAAGGCCCAAACTTGTGTTTTTGTATTTATCGAAATAAGCCACTTATCATCTTAACAGTTCTCTATCAAAGGTCTGGCTAGAGTAATGTCCGGCCATCAAAACTCGAGAAAAGGCTTATTAGCATTTTTGTCCCTAAATTATGAGGCTAAATACGCTTTATCTTCTAAATTATAATCGAGAAAATTTGTCTTATGAATTAATTTCAAAATTCATGACAATTTACCCTGAGGTAAATTGTCCTAAATTGAATGTTCATAGATTAATTGTTTTGAATTTGCAAATTTAGGATGCAAATATCGCGATTTGAAGTTTATGGGACAAAATGTCCTCATCATTATTGTTTAGGAGGCAAAAAAACAAATAAACCAATATGAAAAAAAAAAACCATATACCCCAAAGCCCCAACGCCCCAACGCCCCTAACACTACCCAAAAGGCCAAAACCCAACCCATATATATGTAGGTATCAATCTTGTAAATTCCTTTTCAATTTTAAATAATAATACATTGTGTTACAGATTATAATGTGATTTTGATACTTAAAAAAGCTACCACCATTATAATTATTACACATGGGCATGGCAAGTTTTTTTTTTTAATCCTATGCGGTATCCAGAGCTTAGCTCTGACTAATCTGGATCCGACCTGCATCGCGCATCTGGTTATGGTGGGTGAGTCTCCTAACAGGGGCAGCTGCGTACACAAAGTCTCGAATCTGAAATCTGCTTAAACTGGAACAAACCGCTTACCACTTGATCCAACCCCTTATTGGTGGCATGGCAAGTTTTTAGTGTCAAGATGCCAATGCTTATATACGCATAATTAATTTTCATTAATTACATTAAATAGGATGAACAAGAATGGTGATTGAATATGTATGACTGGTAACTCCAACTTTGCTGGTGGCATTATGGAGAGTATATTGCAAGAAACATCTGGAGTTGCAGAGGTTTTTCCCTAATCCTTGTAGTTTTAAAAATTAATTCCCAAATCATTGTACTTTTAAAATTAATTCTCATTCTCTTGTATTTTTTGCCATGTCACTACCAAGATTTTTCCACATCATAATTTCTAATATTTTCTAATTTTTCATAAAAAATTAAATACCTAAAAGAGATAGAATTGTGTTACCTAGATCTGTTAATCAATTCATTAGTCAAAATTCAACAGTTTTCCTCTACCTCCACTTCCTAATTCTTATTGGTCTTTCCATCAATTACTTCTTCTCTCTCTTTGTTCCTTTTTCATCTCAAATCTGGGGCGATCGATTTCTTTCAAGGTATTATATAAGGGGAATCGAGGCTGGTTGATCTTGGGCAAGGGTTTTCTCTGGTTGAATGCAATTTCTTCTACTGTAAAAACGAGATCTGTTATTTCTTTTGCCGTAGAAACGGGATCTACCATGTCAGTTTTGAATTAACCACAAGACTAATTGGAGCACCATCCATGTACAATTAATTCAGATATTTCAAATAAATTGAAATAATTTCTTTTAAGATAAAATTGAAATCAGTTCTTGTATATAAATATTTGGCACCAAGTGTCCAAGCACAATACCGAAATATACATAAAAAATCTTGTTCCACTTAAGATGACTTAAGAAGTAGAATTTGGAATTGGGAGATTTGATGAAGTACTGGGAGATTTGATGGAAGGCGAAGTGTATCTCTTGAAGATTAGGAAGGCAGGTCGGGGATAACTAACGTGAGGTTAACTTTTTTAAAAAAAATTTATTTGCTAAGAAATTAGAATATGACGTGGCACTATTTTGGTGGGATATGGAAAAAAAATACAAGGAAATAAGAATTAGTTTTAAAAGTACAATAATTTGGGAATTATTTTTAAAAACCACAAGGGTTTGGTCAAAAACTCGAAGTTGCAACTTCAACATTAAATTCGCTCATGACTCATGAGGCATTAAATGTTCTCTAATGACTTACTATAATTAATTACTAATTAATAATAAAAATCTAATATATATTCCGTTCATCAATTCATGATAGAATCTGATACTCCCATTACCAAACTGATAACTGATCATCATTTAATTAATTTAATTAGTAGTAGTTCTAGTAGTAGTATATTTTTTGAGAAATTAAATTAAGTAGTAATTAGTAGGAGTACTTCATTAGGAGTATTGTTGATTGGGAATGTTTCATTTAGGTGTTCGTACGATGGGTGGAATAAATCTCTTGGTTTTTCATTATTTCCATATACTATATCTCTTAGGCTTCTTATCTGTAACCGTTTCACCACCGTTTAATCGTTTCATCATCGTTTTGGAACCAAATGGAGTTTAAGTGTAAACTCCGTTTCAATCGCTGCTCTAATAATCTCATTTGTACAGTACCTAATCTAATCTGTACAGTGTAATCTCATCTGTACATTTACCAAACAGTGTCAATCACACCGCTACTGCACCGCTCTACTAAACGGATCCTTGATATCATAAATAATGCTTTCATTAGCACCGAAATATATATAAGAACTTTTATATTAACTCGATGGTGATAGAATATTGTACAATAGTATGCTGTAAAAGTAAAATTAGTTAATATATATATATATATATATATATATATCCCAGTTTAATTTTATGTGCTTTTAAATTTTAACAATAAGGAGTAAAATTAGGTTATATGATCGCAATAACTCCAAAAAAACAGTTGGGTTGTTACAAAATCTTGTGGTGCCCAAAATAGCCGTGACAGCTTGAATCTAACAAAATAAGTTTGCCTTCTCACCTTAAATCATTATAATAATTTATTTATCCTTTTTATTATTTTTCTGTTGTTTTGATGGATATTCATTCAGCTATAATTTCTAAGGTGAGAATTGATCCCGTTTTACAAGTAGGTAGGTCAGAGTTTGTTGAACCATATATATACATATATAAAATCCTTCGGGATGGATTAAATTAAGTTGAAATTAGGGTTAAGTTGCCTTCTTTAACATAAACTTCTATAATTATCGATCGTTTTGTTTGCTTGCCGACTTGGTATATATTTTTGAACCATGGAATTGCATGCACATGTTATGTTTCTAATGATTGATCACTCACAAATGCATGTAGACAAAATAATAATAAAGAGGAAAGACAACCATAGTATTTAGTTTCTAAATTTCTTATTACTATATTTTATTCCCTTAATTTGGGTTCTTATGATTGTAAATCTAATAATTACTAATAACTAAGCCCTTCAATAATTATGATTAATTATAGTTTTTAATACAATCCACGTTGACAACAAAATAGATATAATAGTGTGTTAAAATTGGCAATCCACGTTCCCTAGCTATATATGGATTGTATGGGTTGAATATTTAACTCTCATACCTAAACGCATTAATTTAAAAGAAATTACATTAATGTATAAATATATCCATGTGTTTTTGTAATCAATCTTCAATTAATGCAATTTTTCTTTATTTATTTATTTTTAATTATTATACTTGAAGAAGTCGTCAAAATTTAAATTCTAATACCTAAAATTAAGAGTTTTAACACTCTACTATTAGACCAAGAAACTCATGACAATGCGGTTTAATAAACACATATGCATGCCATCGATCCTAAACTTCTCATGATCACTCTTTTCTTCAATTACTTTGCTTATTAAACAATAAAACTTTGCAAATTAATCAAACCCATCTCACTAATTAATTGATGTAGAAACATCGATCATATTATCAACATCCTATAACAAAAAAACTAAAAAATAGTATTAATAGTATATAATTTGGATTATTGAAAGTGACCACTGAGTATATAGAATTAAATCATGCACCAATTATTTAGGTAATATATACAAATATAAACAAAGAGACAAAAGTAGGAAATGTGATCCATAATAAGGAGCTGCATGCCCACATTTTCATTAGAATTATTGTTTGTGGACAAAACCTTTCTATCATCTGCTAATTCGGCATCGTTAATGCGTAGAAAATGAAAGTTGCTTTTCTTAAATATAATTATTTATAAATCATAAAAAGTTCCTTCATTATTAAGGTCACAACAATGTACCATTTTTATTAGGTCAAGAATTTTTTATTTTTCTCGTATATTTAGAAAAAAGTCTCCATATCAGATCGGTACTCCAAACTAATTGAGATCTAATGTGATCAGCGTAGGTTAGTAAAAAAGAAAAGAAAAAGAAAAAAAGCTCTATTCTTTTTGGGCCTCGTGGCACCAAAGAAGGCCCAATTCAGAAAAGCTAGCATCTATGGGCTTCGACTCCTATTGAGAGGCCCAATCATAAATATTAGCCATTTCCCATTTTCCAAATATTTAGGCAGTTGGGTACTTGGGTTACCATCTTTTTTGGGCCAAATCAGACATATTTGACTTGAAGAAGGCTGCAGCTCTTCATCTTTGATTATAATCTTTGTTTATTTATCATAATTAAAGACAACATTTTTTCAAAAAAATATATGAGTGCAAAAAAAAAAAAAGAAGAAGAAGACATTTTTTAATTGTGGCTACGACCAACGAATTTTTTGTGAATTGATATGTTTTTCTCTCAATGTTAATGTATGTCTTTAGTGAGAGTTGAGAAATGTGTATTTAATTTATTTTGGACCATTTCTTGTAGTTTTTCACAAGAAATATGATTTGAGTCTTTGTGAATAATAGCATTGGTTTGTCATTTGTTAGAAAATGTGCTTCAAGGAAAGTTCCTTGATTCCTCAATTAAAACAACAAAAAATGAACATTTCATGCACCACTATTACCATGTGAGTAGCGAATTGAGTTTAGTTTAGATGACATATTCACACATTGAACAAAAGCCGTGATAGAATTCAATTGATTGGGTTCGAGATAGGAAAAATTCATCAAATTGGTAAATATAAGGATTCGAAACGAAATGGATTGTACTACTTAACTACTTTCTTATTTATAATTTGATCATGCTATCATTAATCACGTGATCGATTATTAGAGTATTGAATTCTGCATATGAACGAATAAAAAATTACATCATATAAAACAATTTTAAATACCAAAAAAGAAAGTAGTCATGTTTTAAATGGTTTTGTTCATGTATATATATGCAACACAAATTTTCTTAAACATGTAGTAGATGTTTGTTTAACACGACATCATTAGAAAATTTTGGTAAGAATGGAATTTGAAAAGAGGTTATCATTATTCATAGTAGTTAGTAGTTTACTACTTAGTGCTAGTAAGGCCCTGTTTGGATTGCAATATGGAAGAGGGAAATTCACAAGAAAACAAGCTCAAAACGTCACTACACTGGTTGCCTTGCGGGTTGCGGCCTTGTCATTATTTTGTTTTATTTTCTTTTTTTGAAACAAAAAAAAGTTTATCTTTTCCTCTGTTTGTAATTTGTACTTTTGGAATTCCATTTTAAGTTGAAGAAAACCTTTTGTCTCCTTTTAAATTTTGCTTTCACCTAACAGTGGATAGTCAGTCAAGTGGCAAAAACCATAAAAATACTGTAAGTTTCTTTTAATTTTTTTGTTTTTGGGGTTAAATTTTGTATTTTTGTTATAGTGAAAATGAAAAATAAAATAGCTCATAAACATAAATTTACTGTTTTTTTCTTCTTCTTTCAATTTATTCTTGAAGCGGATTCATCTTTTACTTTTTCTTCTTCAAATATATGTTTTATTGATGAGTTATTTGTTCATCGTTGAAAATTCTAGTACCTGTTTGTTTGGATGCTTAGAAAACTGGAAAATGAAAAGAAAATAAGAATTTTTGTAACAAGATATGCAAAAAGTTTAGAACTTGAGGCTCCTCTTGGGTTAAAGTTTTTGTTTTTCTAGAGTTCCCAAAAAATTGCAAACATGTTTGGTTGCTAGGAAAATCTAATAGAGAGAGAAGAACTAAAAATGAAATTTGGCATCACATTTTTTTCCCCTCAACTTGAGTTAAGATTCTTTGGTCTTTATTCCTGTTTATTCAAAGCTAAGTATCACTTACAGCTTTATTGAACATTTTACTGCTGAAAAAATCGAGGAATTTAATTAATAAATAAATTAACTTTTTGGAAGCATTTTTCCTTTTTACTTATTAAAGTATATATATATGCAACAGAAATTTGGAGGCTTAACCGAGGAATAATTTTTGTTGGTTTGCTAAAGATATCAGAATCCCAATTGGCTGCTGATAAGATTGAGAAGAAAAAGGAAGAACAATCTGATCAAAGGCTTTCACTTATGTTGCTTCTCTTGTCTTACTTAGAGAAGCAAGAAAAAAGCTTTACCAAATGGAGCAGCCACCTGGAAACCTCCATGAAAAAAATGATCAAGTTATTGACATTCCAAATGATGTTGTATCCGGGAATTCTCGAGAACCTGTGGCTGTGATTCAGCCTATCAATCCTTCTGGTGGATCAAGTCATGGGAATTTTACTTTTATATCATCTTTTTGCTTTTGGGTTTATATTAGACTAATTTTCAATATAAGCCAGATTATTGCATCAGTAGCTGTTTTAGTAGTTTCAAGGAATGAGAAGTCACAAGCTCCATTGTCTACTTGGATTGTGGGTTATGCAGTGGGCTGTGCTGCTTGTATTCCTATCCTTTTCCAGCATTGCTTTCTTCCGTATCCCACGTAAGTTTGTATCCTCTTTGTTTTTGATATTTTTATATGCTAATTCTTCTTTACTTATATGCATTATTGCTTATAATTTAAGATAGTTTCTTGTGTTTTGTTCTTCTTGGTGTCAATCATTTGCTTGAATTATTGATGCTTCTGTGTTTATGTCATCTTTACTTTGCCTAGCTGTATGAAACTTAATTTTTTTGGTGAAACATATGAACTCTTGTTAGGAATGATGATCCTCTATGTTTAAGATGTCTCTAATGACTTAATAACTAGCTTAGAAAAATGAAAATTAATAGGCTTCAAAATTCTGCCTTGCCCTCTAACAGAAGTTATCAGGATTTACCATATAGTTTAACCTTTTTGTCTTTGCTGCTCATTTTCACGAACCTGAGACGTGTGTGTTCATAACTTGAAATTAAATCAACTAACCATGGTTGGCTTTATGTTGGATCATGCATGATCTCTTTAGCATATGTCTAAGTTTCCGAACATTTTGACTCCAACTTGAAGACTGATTCTTGTTCTTGGTCTCAGTCATGACATATCTTCACTTTTATGTTTCACATTGTATATCTTTCTTTGGCTAGATATCTTTAAAATATTGAACTGTTCCTTTTTGCACAGATTCATTTTGTGTGTGTGTGGATAATTGTATTGTTTCTGAAACTACAATAAACATTAAAAAGTGAAAAAGTTGTGTATATATCATTTCATTAACCTTTCCTTTTCCTAGTGGTTTCCAGTTTTATTGGTGAATGGTGATGGATTTTGCATGATAAATTGGCAGGCTTAGCAGATCATTGGAGCGCTTTAAATGGATGCTTAAAGCATACTTTTTCATCTGGTTTGTTGTTGGTAATGTTTGGCTATTTGGAGGGTACTCTTCTTCAGGGGCTCCCAATTTGCGAAGGTAGCAAACTAGCATGTACAAACAACTGTTATGCAATGTAATTTCTTTATGGCTTTTTTTTTTTTATGTCCGGAACTCAATGAGTTTCTTTGGCTTCATTGTAGGTTGTGTGTAATGTTTCTTGCCTTTAGCTATCTTGAGTTTACTCTGCCCTTCATCCTGTGTGCTGCTTTAGCATGCTGCTGTGGGGACCTAGGTCTAATTAGAGGAGCCCCTTCAGAATGCATCAATTCTCTGCCAACATACACGTTTAAGTTACAGAAAGACGGTAGTGGCAGCATCAGGAAAATCAATTCGGAAGTTAAGGGAGGGGTTGAAGCAGCAGAAGCAGAAAAGGACCCGGCTATTTCGGGGGATGATGCAGTAAGTTCCGGAACAGCCTAACTCAATAAAACTAATAATACTTTGTTAAATGTTGAAGAACATAATTATTACACTGTCTATACTTTCAGTTGAAACAATCCTCAGCGTATATTATATGGAACATTATGCAGGTTTGTTGCATTTGTTTGGCAAGTTATGCAGATAATGATGTGCTGAAGGAGCTCCCTTGCTCTCATTTCTTCCATACCGGCTGTGTAGATAAATGGCTAAAGATGAAAGCCCTGTGCCCACTTTGCAAATGCTCAATTTTGCCAAAAAAATGAGGGATCCATTTTTGCTCTTAGCTGAGTTGGTAGTCACCCTTCTGTGTACATTCCTCTCTGGTCACCTTCTGTGTTAGTACTTGCTCGGAGCGGTCATTATAGAAGAGAGAAATGGAAGAAGAAACCTAAAACTGCAAAGATTGTACATACCATACTGACTACTAGTACATTTATCATACTCAAATACAATCTTCTTGATAATTCAAAGTTTGCTTGTTAATTCATTTTAAGGAACATGAGTTAAACTCGCAGCCGGCTACTTTTTTACCTAAAGATGAATCCAATGATATTTTTTACAGAAGCTTACTGTTTTTTTGATCTCTTTTATTCAAATTTGGTTAAATTTTGAGTTTTTTTTGCTACATAAATTTTGAGTTGATAGCATGTATTGTGGAGAATACTTTTAATTTGTCATTTCCCATGAATCCCGCCCGCAGTATGAACATAGTGTTTGAAGTGAATCAGTAGATACTAAAACAATTAATGGAGACCATTGTACTCCACGGTTGATTCTTCCCAAAAGCAGGGATAAGAAAAAATTGTGTATATGCATGCATACTTTTGAAAGAAGAATAAAATCATTTCTTCAAAAAGAAACTTAACTAATCTGAAAAGCTTGTAAATAAACACACTCAGCATGAATTCTTATATTTAAGCTTTTGAGTTAAGTTGATCTTAAATTTCTGGGGTGGATTATGCAGATGAAGGAAGCTTTGAATGAATTGAAATGAGGATGACATTGGGAATGTCAAGCACAATAAATTTGAATTGAATTACATGCATCTTTTATTGGAATACGGAAATAACATTTCTCAAGGCATTCCATAAAATTTAAGACTAACCCTTTTTTCATCAGAATCATATTTCAGCTCCTTTATTGCCTGTTAATTGAATGCTGAAGTTATTATTACAGATTACAGATTAAAAAGATAAAAGACAAAAAATTGCAGATACAACTTGTGAAGAAAGAGCTTAAGTTACTACAGTTAATTATATCAAAATGATTGCAGCTCCCAACCAACTTATTTCTATATAAACCCAAGCAACCCAAGCCCAAAAACCAAAAGCAGGAGAAGAACAGAGGGAGAATCAGAATTCTTCCGTTGCCAAAAAAACAAAAACCCAAAAAAGAAGGGGAAATTTTATAGGCAAAAGATCGAAAATGGGGTTGAACAAAAAGATGGTGATGGTTTGCATTGTAATGGCAACATGGGCCATAGCAACAATGGCAACAATGGAAGATGATGAGAAGGCATGTGCAGAGCAACTTGCAAACCTTGCTTCTTGCATTCCATTTGTGAGTGGAACTGCAAAAAAACCAACACCTCAATGTTGCCAAGATACCCAGAAAGTCAAGGCAAGTCAACCCAAGTGTTTGTGTGTTCTTATTAAGGAAAGCACTGATCCTTCCTTGGGTCTTCCTGTTAATACCACTTTGGCTCTTCAAATGCCAGCTGCTTGCAACATTGATGCCAAAGTCTCAGAGTGCCCAAGTATGTCTTAATTAATAGTATCAAACACATGAAAATTTATAATGTCATGTTTCATTTATTACATGACAAAACTGATTGTTTTTGTTTTGTAGCTATTTTGAACCTTCCACCAGATTCACCAGACGCAAAGATCTTTAAAGAAGCTGATGGTTCTGCTTCAACAACTAGTTCCCCGCCGGCGACTTCTTCATCGGCATCTTCTTCTTCTTCTTCATCGGCAGAAGGAACCAGTTCAAGCCAAGTGTCAAAGACAATTCCGACCAGCAACAATGGAGCCAAAGTGAAAGTATTTATGGGAGGAAATTGGCTTGTGTTGATGGCTTCAGTTGCATGGATGTTCATATGAGGGATATTTCCAACTATTACTATAACTTTGCCTTGTTTCTGCTTACAATGAATTAGAGGATTATTTAGAAAAGTAATAGTTGATAATAGTTTGGTTCTGGCAGAATATCTCTACTATGTGTCTATGTTTGTTTTCCTTCTGAATTTCATAATAAGTACAATAAGAATAGAATCAGAATTGAGAAAGTATCTATTAAGACTCCAAAGTAGTGGTAGCACGAAAGTTTCATAAGCATCATCTATGCTACATACCTATTATAATGTGGTATTATGGGCTAAAAGAATCTGCAGACAGGCTTTCAATTGTACTGAATAAACCAAAGGCCAGAAGTAAAGGGAAAAAAAAAAAAACATACAGGGAAGAGCTTAGTCTAAAACCATTTCAAATATATATGTACTAAAAAGCTTTTCATTCTTCGGTGTTCCTTGTATAGACAGATATTTTCAGCAAAGCAAAGCAAGAAAAGCACAGCCAAACCACTAAAGAGCATAGCAAAATGCTTTTACTAGACTTATTATGCAGGCTGGTGCCAAAAAAAAAAAAAGACTTATCATGCAGGCACAGCAAAACTCTCCTGCACCCATTGGGGCATATCCACCACTGCACATGGATCTGATTTCTCAAAGTCAGCAACCTGCAAGGAAAGCAGCAAACAAGAACATTATAAACATAGTTCAGTGGATAAAAAGCCCTAAGGGGACTCCTTTCTAATTAAGAATTAGGAATTTCTAACTTGGCAGTTCGTTCAGGTTAGACCTTCGGAATAAGAGGTTGAGTCTATAACATATATCTCAGCTTAAATGTAGTTCAAGAAAAATACTAAATGGGTTAAATAAATAAGATAACTTGAAGTTGACTCACCTTTTCAGAGCATTTGGGGCAATAATGATATTTATGCCAAAGGCAGTCCATTGAAGGGCAAAGGAAGCAGATTCCAAGCATAAAGGGCATCATGCAACCAACAAGTGCTGCAAGACTTGGTCTTGATCTGAATTACACGTGAAATCAAAGTTTTAACAGAGGAAGATGGTAAAATAATTTCAATCAATCACATTACAACAAAAGCAGCATATACACAATGAACAATAAAAAATTAGAGACTATAGCATACACAAAGACATTTTTTTTTCACTACTTCAGAAAAAAGATAGTAACTCTTTAAAAGATCTTGCCATTAAAATGGGTCCTTACAAAATGCACAAAATTGACGATGTCAGTTAAATCCACAAAGAAAGACAAGAAAACTCCATAGAAACATTAAAACAATACAACTAAGCTATTATTACTAACTTGATAACAAAATATTAGTGTTTCGTTTCAAGGTTCCCAGACAAGTAGAAGCAAAAGGACCATATCATTTAATTGGCATCATTTTCTTTCTGGCACATAACACAAGACCCAACAGAGAGATCACCGAAAAGACATTAAATCAATCCAAAACAAGCTTTGCAGAAAGCAGGAATACGTAGAAAATACCACAAAAAAGAAAAGTACCTGACAACGGTGAGTCCGGAATTACCACAGAAAGGGCAGCTAAAAGGAGCAGGGGTATCTCGATACATGGTTTGGTGAATCGGAATTCCCTTTGGATCACCGTAGATGGCGTTTGGCGGTACCATTCCAGCCTGGTGTGGATTCATCCCCACATAATACGGAATTCCCATCACCGGCTTCTGCTGCTGCTGCTCCGCCGTCGACATACTTTTGTTTCTTCTTTGGGTTTCCGACTGGTGATCTCAGAGACAGATATTGCTAGAATTCAACGGGAGAGTTCGGAAATTTCGTATGAAATACTTGTGGTTTTTGACGATTTTGATTGATTCTTAAATATTTGGTGAAACGAAATTACATGGAAATTGGGGAAAATTTAGTTTGGAAATTTCTAATGAAGTACTAGTAAAAGGGAAAATTAAATCTCACGCGGACTTTAGTTTAGTGATGACGGAAAACTTGGTTTTTGACGATTTTGTTGAACTCTTCAATTCATAAGTTTGTCTTAAAAAAAAAATTTTAAGTTTGTGAAGTTCCTAAATTACCCTTTATTTACATATCAAATTCAAAAGTAGTCTTCAGGTGCACCCGTTGTGATGCATCCACTTTTAAATGTGATGCACTCATTCAATTCTGACCATTGGATACAACATTTATTTTCTTGACTGTCGGATACTAAAAGGTTTAACCTGTTAAACCGGTTTTAAAAACTTTTGGATCGAATTCGTATGAGGTAATCCTCGTGATAGATTTTTACACATTTTGTTATTCCAACCGTTGATATCAACTACATTTTTTTTACTTGATTTATTATTTTTTTCTCTAACTTTTTAATTTTTAGAAATTAATTAAAAAAACAGGAAAAACAATATTAAAAGCGTGAAAAGCCTTTTAATCTTTTTGGAATTGAATTATATAATTTTTACAACTATTGTGTCAAAAAATTAAGGAAAAATTTTTCGGCTCAGTTTTTGCAAAATTTTAGCCGAAATCGTGTACTATCCATCATGGTTTTTGACCAAAAAGGTGTTCTGGGACCCCGGCTCAGTTTTGCATGATTTTTGGCGCCAAGACTCCTTGAAATATCTATATGCATCAAACCAAACCTCAGCCACAATTGATTTAAAGACATGTTTTTACGAGCATCAGAGTCTTGTTTCGTTTTCTATTAGAAATTAATTAAAAAAATAAGAAAAACGATATTAAAAGTGTGAAAAACCTTTTAATCTTTTTGGAATTGAATTATTTAATTTTTACAACTATTATGTCAAAAAATTAAGGAAAAATTTTTCGGCTCAGTTTTTGTAAAATTTTAGCCGAAATCATGTACTAACAACCATCACAGTTTTTGGCTAAAAACACGTTCCGGGCCCTGACACAGTTTGGCATAATTTTTGGCGCCAAGACTCGTTGAAATATATATATTCATCTAACCAAATCTCAGTCACATTAAGGATTTGTTTTGCATAATTTTTGTTTTGCATAATTTTAAGGATTTGTTTTACAAGCATCAGAATCTTATTTCGATTTTTATTAGAAATCAGTTTAAAAAAATAGGAAAAACAAAGTTAGAAGCGTGAAAAGCCTTTTAATTGTTTGGGCATTGAATTATATATTTTTTACAACTATTGTGTCAAAAAATTGAAGAAAAATTTTTCGGCTCAATTTTAGCTGAAATCGTGTACTATCCATCACGGTTTTTGGTTAAATAGGTGTTCCGAGGCCCCGGCTCAGTTTTGCATGATTTTTGGCGCCAAGACTGCTTGAAATATCTATATGCATCAAGCCAAACCTCAGCCACAATTGATTTAAAGACCTGTTTTTACGAGCATCAGACTCTTGTTTTAATTTCTATTAGAAATTAATCCCAAAAATAGGAAAAACGATATTAGAAGCGTGAAAAGCCTTTTAATCTTTTTGGCATTGAATTATACATTTTTTATGACTATTGTGTGAAAAAGTTGAGGAAAAATTTTTCGACTCAATTTTTGCAAAATTTTAGCAGAAATCGTGTACTATCATACATCACGGTTTTTGGCTAAAAAGGTGTTCCGGGACCCCGGCTCAGTTTTGCATGATTTTTGGCGCCAAGACTCCTTGAAATATCTATATGCATCAAACCAAACCTCAGCCACAATTGATTTAAAGAAATGTTTTTACGAGCATCAAAGTCTTGTTTCGGTTTATATTAGAATTAATTAAAAAAATAAGAAAAACGATATTAAAAGCGTGAAAAACCTTTTAATCTTTTTGGAATTGAATTATATGATTTTGACAACTATTGTGTCAAAAAATTAAGGAAAAAATTTTCGGCTCAGTTTTTGCAAAATTTTAACTGAAATCATATACTAACCATCACAGTTTTTGGCTAAAGACACGTTTCGGGCCCTGGCACAGTTTTGCATAATTTTTGGCGCCAAGACTCGTTGAAATATAATCTAACCAAATCTCAGTCACATTGGATTTAAGGATGTGATTTACGAGCATCAGAATCTTATTTAGATTTTTTTTAGAAATTAATTCAAAAAAATAGGAAAAACAATATTAGAAACGTGAAAAATCCTTTTAATTGTTTTGGGATTGATTTATTTATTTTTTACGACTATTGTGTCAAAAAATTGAAGAAAAATTTTTCGGCTCAGGTTTTGCAAAATTTTAGCTGAAATCGTGTACGAAATCACGGTTTTTGGATAAAAAGGTGTTCCGAGCCCCCGGCTCAGTTTTGCATAATTTTTGGCTACAAGACTGCTTGAAATATCTATATGCGTCAAACCAAACCTCAGCCACAATTGATTAAAGACCTATTTTTACGAGCATCAAAATCTTGTTTCGATTTCTATTAGAAATTAATTCCAAAAATAGGAAAAATGATATTAGAAGCGTGAAAAGCCTTTTAATCTTTTTGGCATTGAATTATATAATTTTTACGATTATTGTATCTAAAAATTGAGGAAATATTTTTCGGCTCAGTTTTTGCAAAATTTTAGCTGAAATCGTGTATTAACAATCACGGTTGTTGGCTAAAAACACGTTCCGGGCCCTGACACAGTTTTGCATAATTTTTGGCGCCAAGACTCGTTGAAATATATATATTCATCTAACCAAATCTCAGACACATTGGATTTAAGAATTTGTTTTAACGGGCATCAGAATCTTGTTTCGTTTTTTTAGAAATTAATTCAAAAAATAGGAAAAACAATATTAGAAGCGTGAAAAGCCTTTTAATCATTTTGGCATTGAATTATATACTTTTTGCGACTATTGTGTCAAAAAATTGAGGAAAACTTTTTTGGCTCAGTTTTGCAAAATTTCAGCTGAAATCGTGTACTATCCATCACGGTTTTTGGCTAAAAAGGTCTTCCGGGACCCCGACTCAGTTTTGTATGATTTTTGGCGTTGAGATTCCTTGAAATATCTATATTCATCAAACCAAATCTAAGCCACAATTGATTTAAAGACATTTTTACGAGCACCAGAATCTTGTTTCGATTTCTATTAGAAATTAACTCAAAAAATTAGGAAAAAAGATATTAAAAGCGTGAAAAGCCTTTTAATCTTTTTGGCATTGAATTATATATTTTTTAAGACTATTGTGTGAAAAAATTGAGGAAAAATTTTCGGCTCAGTATTTGGAAAATTTTAGCTGAAATCGTGTATTATCCATCACGGTTTTTGGCTGAAAAGGTGCTCCGGGGTTCCGGCTCAGTTTTGCATGATTTATGGCGCCAAGACTCCTTGAAATATCTATATGCATCAAACCAAATCTCAGCCACAATTGATTTAAAGACGTGTTTTTACGAGCATCAGAATCTTGTTTCGATTTCTATTAGAAATTGATTCCAAAATTAGGAAAAACGATATTAGAAGCGTGAAAAGCCTTTTAATCTTTTTGGCATTGAATAATATATTTTTTACGACTATTGTGTCAAAAAATTGAGGAAAAACTATTCGGCTCAGTATTTGGAAAATTTTAGCAGAAATCGTGTATTATCCATCACGGTTTTTGGCTGAAAAGGTGTTCCGGAGTTCCGGCTCAGTTTTGCATGAATTTTGGTGCAAAGACTCCTTGAGATATCTATATGCATCAAACCAAATCTCAGCCACAGTTGAATTAAAGACTTGTTTTTACGAGCATCAAATCTTGTTTCGATTTTTATTAGAAATTAATTCAAAAAATAGGAAAAGCGATATTAAAAACGTGAAAAGTCTTTTAATCTTTTTGGAATTGAATTATATACATTTTAAAACTATTGTGTCAAAAAATTAAGGAAAAATTTTTCGGCTCAGTTTTTGCAAAATTTTAGCCGAAATCATGTACTAACCATCAAAGTTTTTGGCTATAAACACGTTCCGGGCCCTGGCACAGTTTTGCATAATCTCTGGCGCCAAGACTCGTTGCAATATATATATTCATCTAATCAAATCTCAGTCACATTGGATTTAAGGATTTGTTTTTACGAGCATCAAAATCTTGTTTCGTATTTTATTAGAAAATAATTTAAAAAAAAAATAGGAAAAAAGATATTAGAAGAGTGAAAAGCCTTTTAATCTTTTTGGCATTTAATTATATATTTTTACGACTATTGTGTCAAAAAATTGAGGAAAAACTTTTCGGCTCAGTATTTGGAAAATTTTAGCTGAAATCTTGTATTATCCATCACGGTTTTTGGCTGAAAAGGTGTTCTGGGGTTCCGGCTCTCTTTTGCATGATTTTTGGCGCAAAGACTCCTTGAAATATCTATATGCATCAAACCAAACCTCAGCGACAATTGATTTAAAGATCTGTTTTTACGAGCATCAGAATCTTGTTTCGATTTCTATTAGAAATTAATTCCAAAAATAGAAAAAACGATATTAGAAGCGTGAAAAGCCTTTTTATCTTTTTGGCATTGAATTATATACGACTATTGTGTGAAAAAAATGAGGAAAAATTTTTCGACTCAATTTTTGCAAAATTTTATCCGAAATCGTGTACATCACGGTTTTTGGCTAAAAAGGTGTTCCGGGGCCCCGACTCAGTTTGGAATGATTTTTGGCGCCAAGACTCCTTGAAATATCTATATGCATCAAACCAAACCTCAGCCACAATTGATTTAAAGACCTGTTTTTACAAGCTTCAGAATCTTGTTTCGATTTCTTTTAGAAATTAATTCCAAAAATAGGAAAAACGATATTAGATTCGTAAAAAGTCTTTTAATCTTTTTGGCATTGAATTATATATTTTTTACGACTATTGTGTGAAAAAATTGAGGAAAAAAATTTTCGACTCAATTTTTGCATAATTTTAACCGAAATCCTGTACTATCCATCACTGTTTTTGGCTAAAAAGGTGTTCCGGGGCCCGGACACAGTTTTGCATGATTTATGGTGCCAAGACTCCTTGAAATATCTATATGCATCAAACCAAACCTCAGCCACAATTTATTTAAAAACGTGTTTTTACGGGTATCGAAATCTTGTTTCGATTTCTATAAGAAATTGTTTAAAAAAATAGGAAAAACGATATTAGAAGCGTGAAAAGCCTTTTAATATTTTTGGCATTGAATTATATATTTTTTACGACTATTGTGTCAAAAAATTGAGGAAAAACTTTTCGGCTCAGTATTTGGAAAATTTTAGCTGAAATCGTGTATTAGCATCACGGTTTTTGGCTGAAAAGGTGTTCTGGGGTTCCGACTCAGTTTTGCATGATTTTTGGCGCAAAGACTCCTTGAAATATCTATATGCATCAAACCAAATCTCAGGCACAATTGAATTAAAGACTTGTTTTTACGAGCATCAAACCTTGTTTCGATTTCTATTAGAAATTAATTCAAAAAAATAAGAAAAGCGATATTAGAAGCGTGAAAAGCCTTTTAATCTTTTGGGCTTGAATTATATATTTTTTACGACTATTGTGTGAAAAAAATGAGGAAAAATTTTTCGACTCAATTTTTGTAAAATTTTATCCGAAATCGTGTACTCATCACGGTTTTTGGCTAAAAGGTGTTCTGAGGCCCCGGTTCAGTTTTGAATGATTTTTGGCGCCAAGACTCCTTGAAATATCTATATGCATCAAACCAAACCTCAGCGACAATTGATTTAAAGACCTGTTTTTACGAGCATCAGAATCTTGTTTCGATTTCTATTAAAAATTAATTCCAAAAATAGGAAAAACGATATTAGAAGCGTGAAAAGCCTTTTAATCTTTTTAGAATTGAATTATATAATTTTTACGATTATTGTGTCAACAAAATTGAGGAAAAATTTATCGGATAAGTTTTTGCAAAATTTTAGTCGAAATCGCGTACGTTACGGTTGTTGGCTAAAAAAGTTTTCTGGTGCCCTGACTCAGTTTTGAATGATTTTTGGCATCAAGACTCCTTGAAATATCTATATGCATCAAACCAAACCTCAGCCACAATTGATTTAAAGACTTGTTTTTACGAGTATCAGAATCTTGTATCGATTTCTATTAGAAATTAATTCAAAAAATAGGAAAAACGATATTAGAAGCGTGAAAAACATTTTAATCTTTTTGGCATTGAATTATATATTTGTTACGAGTATTGTGTGAAAAAATTGAGGAAAAATTTTTCCGCTCAATTTTTGCAAAATTTTAGCCGAAATCGTGTTCATGGTTTTTGACTAAAAAGGTGTTCCGGGGCCCCGGCTCAGTTTTGCATGATATATGGCACCAAGACTTCTTGAAATATCTATATGCATCAAACCAAACCTCAGCCACAATTGATTTAAAGACGCGTTTTTACGAGCATCAGAATCTTGTTTCGATTTCTATAAGAAATTAATTAAAAAAATCGGAAAAACGATATTAGAAGCGTGAAAAGCCTTTTAATCTTTTTTGGCATTGAATAATATATTTTTTACGACTATTGTGTCAAAAAATTGAGGAAAAACTTTTCGGCTCAGTATTTGGAAAATTTTAGCTGAAATCATGTATTATTCATCACGGTTTTTGGCTGAAAAGGTGTTCCGGGGTTCCGTCTCAGTTTTGCATGATTTTTGGCGCAAAGACTCCTTGAAATATCTATATGCATCAAACCAAATCTCAGCCACAATTGAATTAAAGACTTGTTTTTACGAGCATCAAATCTTGTTTCGATTTCTATTAGAAATTAATTCAAAAAAATAGGAAAAATGATATTAAAAGCGTGAAAGCCTTTTAATCTTTTTGGAATTGAATTATATAATTTTTACAACTATTTTGTCAAAAAATTAAGGAAAAATTTTTCGGCTCAGTTTTTGCAAAATTTTAGCTGAAATCATGTACTACCATCACAGTTTTTGACTAAAAACACGTTCCGGGCCCTGGCACAGTTTTGCATAATCTTTGGTGCCAAGACTCGTTGAAATATCTATATTCATCTAACCAAATCTCTGTCGCATTGGATTTAAGAATTTGTTTTTACGAGCATCAAAATCTTGTTTCGTTTTTTATTAGAAATTAATTCAAAAAAATGGGAAAAAATATTAGAAGCGTGAAAAGCCTTTTAATCATTTTGGCATTGAATGTTTTACTTTTTACGACTATTGTGTCAAAAAATTGAGGAAAACTTTTTTGGCTCAGTTTTTGCCAAATTTCAGCTGAAATCGATCACGGTTTTTGGCTAAAATGGTCTTCCGGGGCCCGACTCAGATTTGCATGATTTTTGGCGCCAAGATTCCTTGAAATATCTATATTCTTCAAACCAAATCTCAGCCACAATTGATTTAAAGATATTTTTACGAGCACCACAATCTTTGTTCGATTTTTATTAGAAATTAATTCAAAAAAAATATGAAAAACGATATTAAAAGCGTGAAAAGCATTTTAATCTATTTGGAATTGAATTATATAATTTTTACAACTATTGTGTCAAAAAAATAAGGAAAAATATTTTGGCTCAGTTTTTGAAAAATTTTAGCCGAAATCGTGTAATAACCATCATAGTTGTTGGCTAAAATCACGTTCTTGGCCGTGACATAGTTTTGAATAATTTTTGGCGCCTAGACTCGTTGAAACATATATATTCATCTAACTAAATCTCAGTCACATTGGATTTAAGGATTTGTTTTTACGAGCATCAGAATCTTGTTTCGATTTTTATTAGAAATTAATTCAAAAAGTAGGAAAAACAATATTAGAAGCGTGAAAAGCCTTTTAATCATTTTGGCATTGAATTATATACTTTTTACGACTATTGTGTCAAAAAATTCAAGAAAAATTTTTCGGCTCAGTTTTTGCAAAATTTTAGCCGAGTCCATCACGGTTTTTGGCTAAAAAAGTGTTCCAGGGCTCCGGCTCAGTTTTGCACGATATTTGGCTCCAAGACTCCTTGAAATATCTATATTCATCAAACCAAACCTCAGCCACAATTGATTGAAAGATCTGTTTTTACGAGCATCGGAATCTTGTTCCGATTTCTATTAGAAATTAATTCCAAAAAGAGGAAAAACGATTTTAAAAGCGTGAAAAGCCTTTTAATCATTTTGGCATTGAATTATATATTCCTTACGACTATTGTGTCAATAAATTGAGGAAAAAATTTTCAGCTCAGTCTTGCAAAATTTTAGCTGAAATCGTGTACGGTTTTTGGCTAAAAATGTGCTCCGGGGCTCCGGCTCAGTTTTGCATGACTTTTGGCGCCAAGACTCCCTGAAATATCTATATTCATCATACCAAATCTCAGCCACAATTAATTTAAAGACTTATTTTTACGAGCATCAAAATCTTGTTTCGATTTCTATTAGAAATTAATTCCAAAAATAGGAAAAACGATATTAGAAGCGTTAAAAGCCTTTTAATCTTTTTGGCATTGAATTGTATAATTTTTACGATTATTGCGTTAAAAAATAAAGGAAAAATTTTTCGAGCTCAGTTTTTGCAAAATTTTAGCCGAAATCATGTACTAGCCATCATAGTTTTTGGCTAAAAACACGTTCCGGGCCCTGGCACAGTTTTGCATAATTTTTGGCACCAATACTTGTTGAAATATATATTTTCATCTGACCAGATGTCAGTCTCATTGGATTTAAGGATTTGTTTTACGAGCATCAGAATCTTATTTCGATTTTTATTAGAAATTAATTAAAAAAAGGAAAAACAACATTAGTAGCGTAAAAATCCTTTTAATTGTTTTGGCATTGAAATATATATTTTTTACGACTATTGTGTCAAAAAATTGAAGAAAAATTTTTCGGCTCAGTTTTTGCAAAATTTTAGCTGAAATCTTGTACTATCCTTCACGGTTTTTGGTTAAAAAGGTGTTCTGAGGCCCCGACTCAGTTTTCCATGAGTTTTGGCACCAAGACTGCTTGAAATATCTATATGCATCAAACCAAACCTCAGCCACAATTGATTTAAAGATCTGTTTTTATGAGCATCAGAATCTTGTTTCGATTTCTTTTAGAAATTAATTCCAAAAATAGGAAAAATGATATTAGAAGCGTGAAATGCCTTTTAATCATTTTGGCATTAAATTATATATTTCTTACAACTATTGGGTCAAAAAATTGAGAAAAAACTTTTTGACTCAGTTTTGCAAAATTTTATCTGAAATCGTGTACATCACGGTTTTTGGCTAAAAAGGTGCTCTGGGGCTCCGGCTCAGTTTTGCATGATTTTTGGCGCCAAGACCCCCTAAAATATCTATATTCATCATACCAAATCTCAGCCACAATTGATTTAAAGACTTGTTTTTACGAGCATCAAAATCTTCTTTCGATTTGTATTAGAAATTAATTCCAAAAATAGGAAAAACGATATTAGAAGCATGAAAAGCCTTTTAATCTTTTTGGCATTGAATTATATAATTTTTACGATTATTGTGTCAAAAAATAAAGGAAAAATTTTTCGAGCTCAGTTTTTGCAAAATTTTAGCCGAAATCATGTATTAACCATCATAGTTTTTGGCTAAAAACACGTTCCGGCCCTGGCACAGTTTTGCATAATTTTTGGCCCCAAGACTCGTTGAAATATATATTTTCATCTAACCAAATCTCAGTCTCATTGGATTTAAGGATTTGTTTTTACGAGCATCAGAATCTTATTTCGATTTTTATTAGAAATTAATTAAAAAAATAGGAAAAACAATATTAGAAGCGTGAAAATCCTTTTAATTGTTTTGGCATTGAATTATATATTTTTTATGACTATTGTGTCAATAAAATTGAAGAAAAATTTTTCGGCTCAATTTTTGCAAAATTTTAGCTGAAAATCGTGTCCTTCACGGTTTTTGGCTAAAAAGGTATTCCGGGGCTCCGGCTCAGTTTTGCATGATTTTTTGGCGTCAAGACTCCTTGAAATATCTATATTCATCAAATCAAATCTCAGCCACAATTGATTTAAAGACATGTTTTTACGAGCATCGGAATCTTGTTTCGATTTCTATTAGAAATTAATTCAAAAAATAGGAAAAACGATATTAGAAACGATTTTTGGCATTGAACTATATAATTTTTATGATTATTGTGTCAAAAAATTGAGGAAAACTTTTTCCGGTCAGTTTTTGCAAAATCTTAGGCAAAATCGTGTATTAACAACCACAGTTGTTGGCTAAAAACACGTTCCGGGCCTTGACACAGTTTTGCATAATTTTTCGCGCCAAGACTCGTTGAAATATATATATTCAACTAACCAAATCTCAGTCATATTGGATTTAAGGATTTGTTTTTACGAGCATCAGAATCTTGTTTCGTTTTTTTAGAAATTAATTCAAAAAAGTAGGAAAAACAATATTAGAAGCGTGAAAAGCCTTTTAATCATTTTGGCTTTGAATTATATGCTTTTTCCGACTATTGTGTCAAAAAATTAAGGAAAACTTTTTCGTCTCAGTTTTTGCAAAATTTCAGCTGAAATCGTGTACTATCCATCACGGTTTTTGGCTAAAAAGGTCTTCCGGGGCCCCGACTCAGTTTTGCATGATTTTTGGCGCTGAGATTCCTTGAAATATCTATATTCATCAAACCAAATCTCAGGCACAATTGATTTAAAGACATTTTTACGAACACCAGAATCTTGTTTCGATTTCTATTAGAAATTAATTCAAAAAAATAGGAAAAACGATATTAAAAGCGTGAAAAGCATTTTAATCTTTTTGAAATTGAATTATATAACTTTTACAACTATTTTGTCAAAAAATTTAAGGAAAAATATTTCGGCTCAGTTTTTGAAAAATTTTAGCCGAAATTGTGTACTAACCATCACAGTTTTTCGCCAAAAACACGTTCCGGGCCCTGGCACAGTTTTGCATAATCTTTGGCGCCAAGACTCGTTGAAATATATATATATTCATCTAACCAAATCTCAGTCACATTGGATTTAAGGATTTGTTTTTAGGAGTATCAGAATCTTGTTTCGTTTTTATTTGTAATTAATTCAAAAAAATAGGAAAAAAAATATTAAAAAGCGTGAAAAGCCTTTCAATCATTTTGGCATTGAATTATATATTTTTTATGACTATTTTGTCAAAAAATTGAAGAAAAATTTTTCGGCTCATTTTTTGCAAAATTTTAGCTGAAATCGTTGTACTATCCATCACAGTTTTTTGTTAAAAAGGTTTTACTGGGCCCCGGCTCAGTTGTGCATGATTTTTGGCGCCAAGACTCCTTGAAATATCTATATGCATCAAACCAAACCTCAGCCGCAATTGATTTAAAGACTTGTTTTTACGAGCATCAGAATCTTGTTTCGATTTCTATTAGAAATTAATTCAAAAAATAGGGAAAACGATATTAAAAGCGTGAAAAGCCTTTTAAACTTTTTGGCATTGAATTATATATTTTTTACTACTATTGTGTGAAAAAATTGAGGAAAAAATTTTCGACTCAATTATTGGAAAATTTTAGCCGAAATCGTGTAAAATAAAAAAGTTAGAGAAAAAAATAATAAATCAAGTATAAAAAAATGTTGATATCAACGGTTGGAATAAAAAAGGTGTAAAAATCCATCACGAGGACTACCTCATACGAATTCATTCCAAAAGTTTTTAAAACCAGTTTAGCAGACATCACATTTAAAAATGGGTGCATCACAACGGGAGCACCGAAGTCTACACCTATTATTGGCATGAAAAATTCTAGCCGAGTGGGTTTTTATTTTTTGGGCACCAAAATTTGACACTTCTAACGAATAGTAGCATTAATTACTACTAGCACTAATATTCAGTAACTATTTTGATCAATCTTGAAAAAAAAAAAAAAGTTGCCTAATTTGCTCTCTTTTTTAAGATTAGGCCCTTATTTGAACAATTAAGGATTTTTATTTGACAAATCAAAACAGTAAAGTTACATTGAAAAAGAGCAGAACAAACTTGAAATTGGAAACCAAAATATATTTTACTGCTCAAAAAAAAAATTGCTATGATGAACTCACACAAAAATCAAAATCACCTCAACTATTTATAGTAAAATTGGGCAAGTAGACCGACTTTCAATTTACAATCACCTGGATTTTTCTTTACACGGGAAAATGAATGCCTTCCTCACTTCAAATATTATGTATAAAGATTAGTTTCACTGGGAAAATTGCAACCATCACCTTGGTGAGAAGAGAAAGAGAGAGAGAGAGAGAGAAACCTGTACACAAAGAGAGCTATACAAATTTGTTATGTATAATTTCTTCGCCGATTATTCCTTCCATGGCTGTGAAAATTCTTTCGAATACTTGCACTGCAAAAGCTGATCCTAACTTCCATTGGAATCGGATACCGATGAAGCAGGTATTCTTGCCTGTGCAGTTTGCGGTGGAGCTGTGAGGGCATAAGTGAGTCTAGATGAAGAACTCTCAATTAGACCAGCAACTCCAGCAGCAGCTGATTGAGCATTTGAAGGAAGGAAAAGATCGTGTTTCTGATCTTTATAAGCACTCCAAACCTGCAAAATGCACACAAACACAACAAGCAATGAGAGAGGAGATACATAATGAGAATTGAATGAATAATTCGAAAACGAATGCATGGATTCAGGTTGGACAAGCAATGTGTGAAGTCTTACATCAGAAGCGTTCAATATGTCACGGACTTTAATGCAATGAGCCCCTTCGGTTGCAAATGCATGCAAAACCTGGATCAACAAAGACATAATTTCGATTAACTCATGGATATCAATGCATTAAAGGACAGCAGTAGAGAATGAACAATAGCAATGATGATGTATGAGAGTCGGTCAAAGGTGAAAGTTGTGTGTATGATTGCAATCTAACCTCAATGGCTAGCACCCTGCCAATAGATGCCTCCGATTCATTCCATTTCATCTGAGCGCAAAGTCCATTCCTTCCCCCAGCTCTCCAATCAAGAAGTCCCAGAAGTACTTCAACTAGACCAACCCTGCATTATTTACAGAATTTCATCAACAACAGAAACTATAGACACAGTTCGAATAAAAACAAAACATGAAACTCCAAGGCCTGAGCAAGTTGGAATTCTTAGAAAATATTTCTTGTTCTACTTAGACACAGAGGGATTCATAGTATACATCCATTTTCAGCAGTTATTCACATTAACTAGACTAGAAAGATTACTTACTTAAGTCCTTGGGCAACAAGCGCATCCCTAGCTCGATTTCCAGCACCAACAAGACGCTTTAGTGTTTCAAGAGCTAGAATGCTTCCACCTTGCCATCCTATAGCTTTCATTAGAAGTGGAACAACCTGCAATAAGATTTTTTTGGGTAAATTAGAGGATACCGAAGTCATGGGCAAACTCATACGAACGATTACCAATAAAATTACATTGACCAAAAGTATATATACAAGCCAAACACCCAGTCTCCCTACCTTACAGATTATTTCCAAGAAGATGAAAGAAAAAGGGAAAGCCAAACTCAAACGAACGATTATAATGGAAAATGCATGAACTTGAAAGGGAACCCAGTGCCAAAAAGAAAGCAAGAGCATATAAAGATAAGGCAATCGTTTGAACACACACCTGAGGTGTTCCAACACTAGTTGCTGCCATGGCTTCAGCACATATCGTACTGGCAGCAAGTTGATGCAGAACCCGCAAACAACTAAGGCGCACACGTTCTTGTGGAGTTTGTTCAGGCTGTTCATCAGATTCATATGTTGTGTCTGCCATATTATTGCCATCTTTCATCTCCCCTGATGACATTGTTTCTCGCCTTCCCTCATAAGCCACAGCAGCAACAAGTTTGGGCACATAACCAAGATAACCAACATGATCGGCAAGTGCAGGGTGCACTCGCAATAATGAAACCAAAGCAGCAGAAAGAAGCAAAGGAAGCTCAGGGTCAACAGATTGTGACTCGTAATGTGTGGCAGCGATAGATGACAAGTATTGATCCAATAGCCCTTCCAAGAATCTCTTGGGATTTCTAAGAGGAAATTTCGGATCTTTTAGGAATAGCCTGACATAGATCCCACCAACCTGCATGATTATAAATTTATTAATTCCCCAGCAAATAACAAATAGAAAATTAAGAGAACGAATATATAAAGAAATACCTGTGGCTCATCTCTCATTTCCTGCTGAGGAGAAGCTTGCTCAGGTACATCCCAGTCAATTACACGGCCTTTCATCTGTTCACGGTACAAGTCTGCTACCATAGTAGCAATCTGCGCAGACAAAGAAGCTGCCATGGCTGGTGTCCATACAAGTTCTGGTGTTTCTGTATTCTGTTCAAGGGCAGACACGACAGCTTCACCAGGCCCATCCCTTATGACTGATACAAGGCCATCAGGAAAAAACCTTGCTAGTGTTATAGCAACTCTAGGTCCATGCATTGGCTGCGCAACAAGCTTACCCAATAAAGAGGCTGCTGCTGCTCTTTGCTGCAATGGAATTTCTTCTGCAAGTAGCCATTTCTAAGTTCATTAAGATTGTCTTCTAAATTAAAAAGGGTGGAATTCTCAGGAAAGACATTATTACCTTGTAAGGGCAAGAGAAGTTCAAGAATGTACACAACACCACCATGCTTGGCAGCTGCCCAAGCAAGTTCAGGTGTGCTTGCTAAAGCATAGAGAACATGAAGAACCCCTTCGCGGCAAGCTGGGGTGGAGTGGAGCATTTGTAACAAAAGAAGAAGACTGGATCCATCTGCAACCATGGCCTCCAAGCAAGGAGCATATGTAGTCAAGAGGGAGAGAACATTCAGGCAAAGTTGAGGAATGTTGCTTTCCGAAGCAACAGGCACAGAAAAGCATTCAAAAAGTGGTAATAGTTTCTCTTTAGTGGAAAATATGGATGCCAAATTTGGATAGGTTGTCAGCAAGTTCTGCAAAAGGAGAAGAAGTGTCAGACTATTAATAACTTATTTCTGAGCTAGCACACACAGGACAGTAAATCACCTTAAGTGATGTGAGCCCGAATCGGAAATTCTTAATCAGAACTTTTTCTTCCTTATTTTTCACTTTTTTACCAGATGCAACCAGAGAACCATCAGGAATTTGATGTTCATCTTTTTTATCAGATACAACCAGAGAATCATCAGGAATTTGATGTTCATCAATGAAAGAACCAGTTGTATCACTTTGATGCTCAGATTTAAGGGATGAGTCGCTGATAGTAAGTTTTTCCTGAACATCAGAATCCATTGAGCTCTGATTGTGCACTAGAGAAGCTATAAAATCGATTAAAGCCACACAGAATGCTTCTGGTTCACTAATCTCAAAGTCTGGTTGATCATTATAAACCCTCAAATAAACATTGCCAACAAAAAGTTCCTTTGATAGTGCTTCATAGGCAAATACGTGTGAGTCTTTCAGGTCATAAGAACCATCCGGACCCTGGCTGGCACGTTGCTGATCAACAAATTTCAAAAGTTCCGCTCGAGTGGAAGAGTTCCAGATGATCTATGATGAAAGAAATCATTTAGAAATTAAACAATATCAAGTTAATAAAATAAGACAACAAAAGAGCACATTGGTTACCTCTGGTGACTCCAAGTTTGTGTTCAACTTAGATAGTAAGTCTTTTGGCATTTGATCTCTCAACATACTGGCAAGTTTTGGAGTTAGCAAAGCCCTGAGTGCATTGACTAAAGGTGCATTATAAGGTGTTGAGTTCTCATCACCGCATAACCCACTAAGCCTAGATAGAGCTTGGGATGCTCGTACAGCATGCATGTTTTTTGCAATTTGAACACTAGCGCCAACACCATGGGACTCTGTTGTATCAGATTCCTCTGCTGTTGAGTCATACTGAAGCAACAATGGCAAGAGGTACCTAAACAAACCATATCAACAAAATAAAGCAAGTTAATGAAATAACAGAGGATCATAGACTTAGTCTATATACTTGCCAAACAATTTCTCAAGATATCAAACCTAACCATCACAATATCAAACCTAAGCCTTTCAAAAAAAAAAAAAAAGATATCAAACCTAAAACCTGCAAATCAAGCAAAAAGAAAAATGAAGAATAATAGTTTCAGCAGCAACAAAGCAAAATAAAAATGGTACAGAATTTATCTGTAACTCGGTCTCATGTTTCCACAATGTCATGTTCATTCATATCCAGTACAAATTAATGGAACAGTTTTCCCATGAAGCAGAGAACAAAATCCTAATCAGCTTAATATAATAAAAACCTAGTAGAGGAATTAGCAACAGCAAAACCACTTGAATGCCACCCATATGCAAAATCTGAAACAAGTAGTCAGGAAAAAAATGGCCAGCTAATTAGTCTATAATATTCTACATTGAAGAGGTGGTTCCTTGGGGACTGTATGAGAGCATTGCTGCAAGAATAAGAAAGAAAATAGTTCGAGAAGGCAGTATTAAGATTAAGGAACAACAAATATCAGCAATAGAAAGACTAAATGCAGTTTTACAGAAGATGCAAGGAAAATATTGTGAATGGAGTAACTATGTAAGAGACTGCGAAGAGACCAATTGATACCCAGATTAAAATATGACTGCAGATAAATACTTTACAGTGGAACAACTGAAAGTGCAAAGATGGGTCAAATAGACTGAAAGGATAGCCAATTTACCATAGCACTCCAGCCTTTATTAAGGCATCTTGCAAATCAGAGGACACAGAAACATGAGCAATTGTCTGGAGGGCAGCATCTACAGCTGCAGGCACAAGCTCAAGTTCAGTACAGTGCACTATGTCCTCAACAAGTCCAGAAAACTCAAGCATCTCAACCCTGGCAGTCTCAAACTGACTCAGAACAGAAAAGGTCCTCATCACATTTGTAACAATGATAGCAGACGGTTCAGTTGCAGGAGTAGTTGGTTGAACTACACACATGCAACGAGAGAGAAGGGTTGCAAGAAGTTGTATGCCACCATCTCTAACCAGTTCTTCACCATTCAAGGAAGAAGATGCACACCTAACATTAAAAAGAAAAAATACTGAGAAGAAATACCCATATCAACTTTAACTACCAAAGCCAAATTTGCAAAACTTTATATTTGGCAGGAAGGGAATTTACGTAAGCCAAACAAGCTCTGATGCTGCAACAAGAAGAGGTGCTCTATCTGAGGAAAGAAAGTTGTTATCTTCCTTGTCTACAGTAATTGCATTTAACAACATGGGATAACCAGCATATTTAAAAGGTTCCAAAACACTTCCATATCGTCTGTATAAGATGCATTGGCCTTTCAATAAAAGCAACAGCCTCCAAGGCTGAGGACCTTGCAAACCTTGCATTGTAGCCTATATAAAGAGAAATAAAGGTAAATGGTTTTGCATGTTCAAAGAGTATGAAGAATGAGGATAAATTATTCAAAACCTTTACTTAATTAATTTCAAGCAAGTTAGTATGCCCTAAGCTTAGGAGTAAACATCTACCTGAAGTCGTTCATAAGCCTTTTGTACAGCAAGAAATTTCTCCCTTCCTTCAGGATTTTTGTCAGGATGATATTTCATTGCAAGTTTCCTATATTGTCGCTTAAGCTTTTCTTCATCAATGTTCTCTATTTGCTTGGATATGCTAGATATCTCTCCAGTCACCTCGTGCGGATACTTTTGATCAGCACTATCACTGGATACATCTTCCAAGTTGATCTCTAATATTTTACAAGCTTCTTCCTCAGAAAGATCCATAGGTTTTCGTGTCAACTCTTCTCGCCACATTACTAGCAAGGACTGTAGAAACTCTACATGCTCAACAATTGGCCAATTTGGAAAACGGACCTCATCACATAAATTTCGAAGATAATAACGGTGACACCACATTTCATCTCTGAGCTCAGGATAAGTCACTGGTGGCATAGGAGCATACTCATATAAAGAATGACAGTGCTGTGACAATTTTTGGGGGAAATCACCAAGATGCTGCAAAACCTTTGGGAAGAAATAAACTATGTATCAGATGCAGGTTTACCAAGAAGTAGTAAGTGAAATGGAGACATTTTCCCTTTAAAATTGGCATCAAAAGATATTATCTCACTGTGAGAGAGAGGGAATAACCATTTGGAAAGGAGGAAAAAAAGATCTCTCTCACACACAGAGAGGCCTGTACAGAAAGACATTTGTAGCAAGAATTTGGGAAAAAGAGTAAACATAATTCTCATTATATATTAGTTAGCTCATCTAGTCATCTTCATGCTCCAGTTTCTAATTTTACAGTATACAAATTAGTATCCATGTTTCTTCAGAAACCTAATTGTCTATTCCTCAATAAACGATAAATTAGCACATGTAACAATTAATACCATGACGGACTCTCTACTTTAATATTCCACAACTATCTACAGACTATGCTTAAATTTCATTAGGGCCCCTAAAGAAAAATCATAGTTCTCCCTGCCAATATCTGTTCTGCAAGTGAAAGCGCAAAGTAAGGACCTTAACATAATACATCAAATCAAACTAAAAACATGATTCACCTGACAAATCAGATTTTCTGCCCTCATCTTGTGTGTCCAAATGATCTCTGGAGTATCAGAGTCAGACACCATTGCTGCAGCAAATGCAACTGGGCCACTACGCTCCAATACATACAGCAAAGATTCAGGGAGAAGGCCACCCAATACGCTACGTTTGGCAAGGGGCAAGGAAGAGGAAACTGCAGCTTCTTCGCCACCATGAAATGCTTGATGTACATGAGTTACAGAGAAAAGTTGTGCAATTGAAAGGAGATTGGATCCAGGGTATGCCAGAGCAAAATAAAATGCGCCTGTGCTGTATAGACGTATCATCGCTTTTGGATTTCTGGTAACAACAGCCTTCAGCAACGCAGCAGCCGTCTCTACAATAGTTGGCTCGCCAGAAAGCATAGCCTTTTAAGGAAAAAAGAAAGGATGCAAAAGCATGAGATAAACACTTAAGCGAATACATTATTTCATTTCTTAAGAGAATCATTTCTTATAATATCTTTTTGGAAATTTAAGAAGTGATTGAGCAACTTCCTACTTGCAATATATGAAAGGCATGACAAAATTATTAAAATAAAAAAAAAAATACCTGTGCAATATGTGGCTGGCAACGGGTACTTGACAAAATCCGTTTTACCCTTGGAGTTGGGGTAACTATCTCACCAGCATCATCTAAGTCTGAATGTGCAGAAACCATGCTATGTAACACAGACAATGCAGCCTCTCCTACCTGCAAACAGAATTATCAATAACAAGGCATCAGCAAAAAGGTACAAGGTTAGAAGAAAGTATTGAAAAATGTATACTGTTATAGGTAACTGTTATAGGTAATTGCCAAAACAACACCTTTGCATTAGCCAAATTTTGCTAATCACAACATCTGCATCACAAAATATGGCATACCATACATCTTCAATGTTCCCAAGCATTAACTTGGGCTTAAAGAAATGCAAGCAAGATGTCAGTAATACCCATTTAACAGTGCTTAAAGTGGGTCTAGCACAACATTTAAGAAGCCATGCTCCATACATTAGTATGAAGAAATCCATATGTGACAGAAAGTAACAAATTACACACAGCATCTCCCATAGGGTACTAATAGAAATACTTAACAGATGATCACAATCACATGAACAAATTATTTTTAAACATTGACAAGCAGAAATATGGAAGAGTCCAAACAATAATAGATCAAAGGAATCAATGTTAAATAAACATTGTAAACTACTATCAAGAACTCAAAATGCAAAAGCACTAGTGCAAGCAGTATAATGCCAATCAGCATCAAACTTGCAATACCTGGGTTGGTGTAAGGACAGGAACCCGAACAGATAGCGCCCAACGAAGCTCACGAATATCTCGTAATCTCTTCCAGTCCTGCATCCCTGAAGCCCAGCACCGTGTTGTCCAATCAATAGCTTTCTTTGACCACAACCTTCTGATAGCATCCTTCTCAAGAGGTCCAACTTGTGCACCATCTTTATCTGTATACATCCATTCCTTAAGTGGCTCCATAAAAGCAGTAGCAGCTATCAAATTTGATTGTAAAGGGATAGCAGTCCTCTCTGAAGCTTCATGAACCACTGTCAGTAAATCAACAGCCAGTACACACCCTCCCACCAAAACACAAGATTCTACATTTGCTAAAACCTTCATCAAAACCTGCAGATATCATAAATTCAGGGTTCCTATTACTTTCGAAGCAATAATGACTTCAAATCAACAATAATTTTAGACTAAAGATCAAGCCTAACCATCACAAATGCCACACAGAAAATCTTATAGTTTGAAATATGCAATACACCTAAAAGTATGTTATTAAGGTACCTTCAAAAGAAGAAGTAGACGATGTCTCAAAGCTCTATCATCTGTCCTGTCCAAGAGCACTGTAATATGTGCAGTCCCTTCAAAAGGGCCTATTGTGTTATAATGTTGTTCATACACAATTGCCATTGCCCTCGCACAAAGCTCTCTAACTGAAGAGCCTCCACCTCCTCCAAAGCCATCTAATCTTCCCATATCACACCAATCATCAGATGCACCCATTTCATCAGGAACAGCACCATCTACTGTAAGGCCTATATCAGCGTCACATAAAAACCGGTGATAGAGTGCTCTAAAGAAAGCCACAGGATCACGAAGTGGAAAATCCTGTGCCCTCCCGCTACTGCCACTATCAAGCAACAATCGCAGATAATATTGACCAACACAAACCTCCTTGGATAAACTAGCATAACTAACAGAGAACTCAGAATAGTTCCAAGAGATCCTTGGAACACTATCTTCACCAGTCATACTCTCTCCTGTGGCACCTCCAGGAACAATATCTTCAGTGCGCTCCTTCTCAACATCCAATTTATGAACCTCAGCTTGCAAAGCTTCCCTTAACTCTTGCCTAGTACGCTCATTCCAGATCAAATCAGCACGGTTGTGGTCAAGGCTAAACGCACGCCAGAATTCAGGCCAATTACAAAGTAGACGACCAGAACCAACAGGTGTATTCTCCACAACAACCTGAGCAGGTGCAGGAAGACCTGTATTATGTGGCCCAACTCCAATGCCATCGGAATCAACTGAATTTGAAGCATTTGCTTCAGGTGCTCCATGAACATTAGCAGATGGGGAATCACTGGAAGCAGCTATAGTAGAATGGCCATTTTGTGAAATTCCAGTGGAGTATGCATCACCAGCCGCACTTTCCATGGTATGAGCAGCAGGAGATTGGCTTGCAACTTGACTGGAACTTGGATCGATCGCGGATTTGGGATACACATCTGACACTCTATGAAAACCGGCATTAATCTGCCTTGCTGCATCACCTGCCTCAAAATTATTAACAGAAGTTAAGGATTGCTCTTGTGATGTTATTCCCCGCCCTGTACGACTTCTCCTCTGCTGAAGTAAACGCCTCTGCCTTTTACTGGTCAATGATCCTTCTTGAATAGAATCTTCGGGTACTCCATCAGATCGTGTGTGCAAATAAGCAACAAGTCCCGGAGGTAAGACTCTAGATAACAAGTCTAGAGCTGGTTGGTAGGAATCTGCCCATAAAGCAACAAGCTGTCGACTAACCTCACGCCGCTCGCCAGCAGGAAGAAAAAATGCGTGTAATAAATGCCTCAACAGAGCACCATCACGCAAAGCAGCATCCCTCATTGACTCAGCAGCAATCGCATCTTCTTCTGCGATGGTACGCATTATCACAGCAACCGTTTCCCTAACACTCTCTGCAGGATGGCCAAACAAGGCAAATAAACGGCGCCGCAATCCAGCTACTTGGCGTAACAGCTCAACAAAAACTGGGTATTGGGTTGTTTCACCATGTGGATCACATATCATAGCCTCCAAAACTTCAACAACAGCCATTGACAATAAGGGCGATACAGACATAGGTTTCAATCTGTTGACAAGAATAATGACATAACCAGGTTGAGAGAACAATACAGACTTTGTATGCATAACTGTGGCATGTTGCTCTCCTTTAGAATCTGTTAACACATTTGTGTCCCCAGGACCACCTCCTATTAGAGCTGCAACAAGCCCCGCTGCTTCAGCAGCTACACCCTCAGATCCATTTCTAAGTAATCCCATTATTCTTCCAACAGCAGCAGGAAAAGACATAACATGAGACGCAGCACTTTTGGAAGCTAACAATCTACGTAAGCATGCAACAAAACCCATCACTGTTGCAGCTGCTTTAGGTGAAGGAGGTGGCAAGGGAGGGGACTCTGGAGGAAGATTTGGTGCTGCTGGAAGCATTGTTATCAAGGCCATCAGTGTCACCTCAGGTACTTCAATATTAGGAGGCACTCCAGTATATGGAACGCATGCATTGAATTCCCTTATTCTACGCCATAGCTTAGCTCTTGAACCAGGAATAGAACCACCTTCAGCAACAGCATCTTTAGCAGCACCAGCTAAGTGTTTCAAATGCATGGATGCACTTTCCATATCAGCGAGAGGGCGTTGTAGCCCAAATTGCAAAGTCACTCTCCCACATGGTGGATCAATACGATGACCGGGCATCGTCAGTCTTGGCAATACAGGTACTGGGCACTGACCCTGGACAAGCAGAAGATCAACCCAACCACATCAACTATTTAATTAATCTAGCATAAAGAAGCTTTACGTATAGAGAAATAAAGCACAGTTTGGAGAAAAGAAAACCATGTTTTTACACTATAAAGAATACATGTACCTACTTCTGTTTGCAACACATCGCAAATTGCTGCCAGTAAACTATCTCTTGAGGTGCTTGCGTAGACCTGTAAGCCATGAAAAACAAGTGAGCTCAAAGCTGCATGCCTTAACACATATCTCAAAATAAATATACATTATTCTCACATGGATAGGACATCCATCATGAAATTCAATTGCAAACATCTGGGGCTCCTCTGCGAATCGAACAAGCGAGCTCACTGCAGATAAAGGACGGACAATAACAGCCTGCACACATCTAAGGAAGATTCTCAGCATTTGATTAATTCTAATAAAAAGGTTCCTTGAAAACCAGCATGCATGTAATATTAGCTAATGGCATTGTACATGTCCTAATTATTATACGTTAAACTAAAACTTTTTGAGACTTTTATAGGTTATGATACGAAATATAATTAACAAGAACTGCTGCTGCACCCTGCCTCATTGAAACATGCCTATTTAATGCTTTTAATTAAAACCATAATAAAGCAGCACGTTTCTCAAATTTGGATTTCTTAAGAAGTACTTTCCCCACAACATTTTAACTCCATAAACAACTTTAATAATTGTTAAATTAATTCAGGGGTAGGCACCATATTCTGGCTTTTGGCTTAACATACTAGCAAATATGGTCGTATCTAGCATTTAGGCAACCCCAATTTAAAAGCAATTGCTAATATTTAATCCAATCACAGCAATGGTTTTAAGTTGATTAAGGGCAGCCCAATTGGGAAAACAAATTAAGCAACCAGCATACAGCATTTACTCCAACGTTCTCAGAGGCACAAGGCACACTCCAAGCATTAGGACCCTAAACCCACCAAGGCAGAAGGTGCAAAGAAAAGAGCACTGACCCGAGTGAAGTTGCTAATATTTTTCAAAAGATAATTACATTATAAATTATCTGATTATGTCTAAAAGCTTAATATAGATTATTTTGTATGAACATTATAGAGTTTACTACATCACATTGCCTGATGTATTCCAACAGATCAAAAATTATCATCCAATGTCATCAAACAATAGTTCCAAGTTTCCTCCACTTCCACACTAAACAAAACTGTGCTTGAATCACATGACGCAACTTTTACTGCCCTTATTTGACAATTGAAAAGACAGCTGACTGAAGACATTAAAAACTGAAGAAACTGAAGGAAACTTAACTCAGGCACATTTTTTCTGCACCTTTCATCTTGAAAAGTGCACTGTGGCACAAAAGGTGTGCCTAATCATAGGTCACTCAAGTGAAGAAGTGCAAGATGCTTTGTTTGATTAAGACCGTACAGACACTTAGGCTTAGTGCACTAACTGACACATTCTAATTCAAACTTTTTTTTTTCAAGGGAAGAAGGTCGTTAGCTTACTTCATAGTTATCTGGCCGCCTTTCAACAAGGGAAGCTTTTGTGAGGATGAGTTGACGAGAAACGGCATCACCATGTTCTCCAAGTCCTCCTTTCGGGCCAACACTGAAGCTCAATCCAGGAACATTTAAGGTTCCGTGAGCAGCAGAACGCAATCTAGTCACAGACCAACCTCCGAAAGGAGTTTCTTCTGCTCCAACTGCCTCTTTGGCTGTGTTTTACATATTTTTTCCATATCAATTGAAGATGCACCAAAATAATATTCAACGAAAGAGAAGAGACCAAAAAAGAGACTAAAGAGGAGGTTAAGGACTGAAAACAGAAGGAAGTTCCTGCCTACCTCTTTGCTTTATATACTCTGTTGCAGTGAGAGATTGAGAATTGTCTACAGAAAGAGACAAACCAACTGTTGATTTTGCAGTCTTAGTCTGCACAAATATATTCAATAATTGATTATTAATGTAAAATGTAAAGTAAAAGAATAAAATGAACTAGAGTGGTACTGAAATATCAAGGATAGAGCAATTTCCTTGGAATTTGTTGGGATTGAGGTATAAATTATCTAAAACTAGCTAAGATTTTATACATGTACGCATTTGAGAGGGTATAAGTAGATCAATTTCAATTTCTAAGGCTCAATTGGGTTAATTTTTTTCTTCTTCTTCTTTTTTTTTTAAAAGGAAAAAAATAGAAAGTTAAAAGGCAAAATATAGAAACAATAGAAACTACGAGATCAACCGATCAAATAGCAAATAGAGATTTACCAAATCCAAGAATTCAAAAATTATCAAGATGGTCAAGTTTTCACAAGTCCTATCACCTACTTTTGTACTAATTTGAATTGAAACCCCCTTCTCTGAGATTTAAGTTTCCAAACACAATTAACATGAAAAAAACCGATATATAATATATTATCAATACCAGATTTGATATGATGGCAGAATTTGTGGTCCCTGAAGCAGCTTGAAAAGCTTTAGATTTCCTTCCATATAACGGGCAAAGAACAAAACCACCCTGATCAACGTTTTTCTTTCCATAACCATCACCAAGCAGAACAATGGCTGGGGAAGACATATCTCTAAAATCTAAGCACCAGCGAGGATCACCAGATTTTAAGTCAATAAGTTCAACCCCAACATACGTCACTTTCAATTTCTGTACAGGAAAATATTCATCAGTTGTTAAAAGCTTGAATGGGCAAATGCAATACATAAATCTGAAGTAAAAGTAGTAAATAGAGACCAAAGACTGTAATGATACTACCTCTTCTATTTAGGAATTACAGTCGCTCCGAAACCAGTAATTCCAAACAAATTCTTGAGGAACAATCTGATCTCAATTACCAAAATCTCTAATCTCAGATCTCAACGGTCCAAATCTTGAATCTTAATATCCCAATTATCAAAATCACAACACTCAAAATTCAAAAATTCAAGTCTCAGTTACTCCTACTACTCCAAAGCTACTAGAAACTATTTCAAGGCTAAACCCTAAACCCTGATATAACCACAAATACTAACTATAACAAAGTGCCCTACAAACCAAAATTATGATAGAGACTCACGAGAAAGCAAATTAACTAAGTCCTAACCAATTCTCACCTTAGGAGAAAATTCGTACCCTTAACATTTAGAATGGCCAAACAGAATCTATTAGAGCTTAAACTACAATTGCTATGAATGATAAAGACGTCAAGTTTAATCCACAGAGAACCAAATTCGGTCAGAATTAGTTAATGATTGCATTAGAAATTCAAATTTGAGCACTTTACAATGTCAATCAGCTAGCGTAGAAGTAAAATTAAATCAAGCAGAAAACTTACAAAAGGGACCCAGTCGGCACGACGTCTCCGTAGATGCAGTACTGGGAACTCCGCCACAGGTCCCAACCTATTCCACCTAATCCTATGCAATTCCGTTAAAATACTCGCACGATACCGTGAGGAAAACTTTATTGCCTTAAATTTCCCTTTTCCATCCGTTCTCACGTTCATATTGAACTCATTCGAATTCTCATCCCTGCCTATAATTGGCGCAGCGGCCTCGAAATCAGTCGAAACGTCATACGAATTAGTCACCGACAACGTCGACGGATCAAGCGTGATGATCGCGACATTTGAAATACAAAGGATTCGCTTGTAACGGCCACGCCACGAGTGTTTGATGACTATGTAACGGGCGAGGTACTCAGGTTCTTCCTGCGGAGGAGGGGCGGTTGAAGGATGGTGCTGGTCCATGGAGGAGGTGGGTCGAGGGGGATCGGCGCGGGTCAGAGGTAAGGGGCGGGTTGCTACGGTGTCGAGGTACTGGAGAGTGTGGAGAGGAGGGGCATTGTTGTGGCGGAGGAAGAACCAAAGTCCCACACGCTGCGCCGGACGGGTACGGTGAGACTGTGACTGATTAGCCCCCAGCTTCTATCCCTATTTACGAAACCTGCCACTCCGGCCAGTTTCGTTCGTCTCTTCTCCGATCAATTTTAATCACCTAATGAATAAAAACCCTAAATTGGCATCGGAAAAAAAGGAGATCGGACTCTCAGTTCCAATTTGAGTTCGGAAATTTCGATTTTCTTGATTATGAGATTTCCGTTGACAAATTAATTAAGGATCAATCGAAATGAAATTTTATTTTATAAAAGATAAATAAATTAAAGAGGAAGAAGAATTTGGACTGAAGACAAAGAGGAGAGAAAGAGAGAGTGGACAGCTTGGACAAAGGAGTTGTGAGCGACCTTCATCACTGTCATTACAAATTACAAATTCTATAGCGATTTGGGGATAACGTCACCAACCGGTGACTCACGGGTTTAATTTGATTTTTCCTCTTTTTCTTTTCTTTTCTTTACATGAATTATTAAGTAATTAACTACAATCAAAAATACAAAGCCAACAAACTTTCCATTCCAATCCAATTGAATTATTGATCTTAAGTTGTTTTTTTTTCTAATATAAACTTTTTTATTCATAATCTTTCTGCTTTTTTTACAAGCCTTCTGGTTATGAACTAATGTTACATTTGTTAATTTGTTATATTGATAGTTATATGGATTTATCCAGAATTCAAGTCAAGTCGGACCTATATTTCTATCTAAATTTATATTTTTGTTTACTACCTACATTCTTTTAAAAATTTATTATTGATTTTTGGTATAACTTCAAATAATGATTATGTTGATGCATTATAGTCATCTATCCTAAAATATCAAGCTGAAGCATACTACTAAAAAGTAGTACTAGTGTTAAATAACACTTAAATAGGCCACTATACATGTGAATAATTGTAAAATTAAGTTGGAAGATATCGCTAGAAGATGACTTTGAGCTTCTATCAGAACCCCAGATGGTGTATTGAGTTTACTTTCTATTGATGCGAGGGGCGTTTCTTTCCCTTGTGGTTTTATTTTGACTAATTAATAATAAGTAATCGACTAATCGTGGTTTCACAAAAAAAAAGTTTTGGAAGATACCGCCAAAAAAAATAAGTTGGAAGATTAGTCTTTAATTAAAACCCACTCTTCAACCAAAAAAAAAAAAAGAAAGAAAGAAAAGAAAAGAACCCCAAACTCTTGATATTTACATGCTAAACAAATTTTCTAAGAACTCTACCCCCCCAAAAAAAGTGTTTGATATTAGGATATTGTATGTGTTGCTGATGAAATGGGCAGCTTGGCCTGCTTTTTTGCTTGAAGTTTTGGATGTTTCTAAAAGATGTTCTTATAAAATCAATGAAAGTTATGAAAAGAATTCATTAGCCATTGTTAAACAATGGAAAATTAATGGAGGATTAAGCAAATATATTGACATAGCTTATTACAAATGCTTCTTACACTTTTCATCATATGGAATCCTTCAAACATAAAAACTCTGTGAATTTATTGGTTGCAGACTCAGGCAAGCAAATGCAGACCACCATTGTTCCACTAGAATCAGCACCTCCTTCTGGCAAGAATACACAAACCTGTGGCGTGGGGGTCAAGTCAATTGGACCAGCATAAATTGGCCTTCCCCAACCAAAATCAGCACATTCATATATGGAAAACCTAGTCCATTGTGTAATGGTCAATTTCCCTCCAAATTCAAGCCTTCTTGGCCTGTCTACTTCAATGAGATCAACTGTTGACCTTACATACTCTTCTGATATGCCTAACCTGGCTTCGCGAACCAACCGGGCAGTTTCTGATAGCCGGCCATTTATCAGATCACATACAGGGCTCATTGCACATGCTAGACATACTACATTGCCATAAAACCCTTCTTTCAATGGTGGTTTTTTCAGTTTGGGACGAGAATTGACCGAAAATGTAAGCCTAAGTTCATAATCTAATGGTTTTACATCTAGGGCTTTCACCCATGACCTCCAAACATGAGCTGCCATAGCATCAAATGTAGAGCATGGAAGCATGTCATCAGGTTGAGCTATGGATTTTAGTTGAGCTTGGAACTGAGGGCTAACCTTGTAACATTTTTGAACAGGCTTGGCTTTCCATAGACTCATTGTTAAGCTTGAACCTTCATCAATTCTCATAAATTCAGGATGTGGGTATTTTACCACCGGTGGATTTCGAGGCTGGAAATATTCCCTGTCCCAACAAGGCTCCGGATTTGTCACCAATGCACCTGATTTTGCTGTGGCAGCCCATGCACCGAGAAACTGCATAGCGCCAAGGCCATCACATATGCAATGGCAGAGTCTTAGGCCAAGGCTAAAGCCTCCACAGCTGAAAAGGGTTATCTGAGCTATAACTAATGGCATGTCAAGGACTTTGTATGGTTCTTCATTGGGGAATCTATAGATTAATGGCGCCCATGCCGGGTTTGGCACTGTAAGATCTCCTAATTCAGCTAGAGCCATCTCAGTGTGTGCTGCTACCACAACTGCACCTTGTTCTTTTCCGAAAAACACTTCCAATTTCCCATTTTTCGCCTCTCTAAGCCTACCAGATAAAGGATAGTAAGGAACCAGAACTCTGGCCAGTGCATCACACAATGCTTTTATGACTGGTTCTCGGTTAGAACTCGAATGATTCGATCTATAAAAATAGACAGTCGGAGTGAACACACGAGCTCCGATCATATCATCAAGGTTCGACAGGTAAAGGCTGCTACCAGGAACAGCAGGAACCAGACCAGCAGGCATAACTGGAATTATTTGATCAATGGTTATATGGATATGAAGTTGAGGAAATTTAAGCTCTTCAACCCAAGAAGCCATGGCAAAGTGGTGAAAGAGGTCATGCCAAGCAGTGGCACATTTAGAAGATTGATGACTTTTATTGACCAGAAAGGTGCTTGGATTATATTAAGAGGTTTTCAAGCATTGTTGGTATGAAACAGTTGATGGTGATATCTTTCATGTTCCACAGAAAGGGATATCAGATTGTGTCATATACCGGCAGAACATTATTTGTAACCCAACTATGTTTTTCCATCATGAATAACATCTCTTTAATGGGGAGTTTATAGTATTCAATTATGAATTTAAGATAAACCGAAACTCATGATGAAGGCATGAAATGAAATTGTTTACAACAACCCAATCCATGGCCAAAAAAAACTATATGCAGGCGAAAAACTTGTAACTTTAAACATTCCAGCAGAGAAAGGGACATGCATAATAAACAAGTCTTCCGGGGAACAACTCTTTACCCATTTCTTCTGCAATCTTGACACTCCCCACATTACTCCCATTGTTTTTTTCCTTCAATTTTCTATCATTCTATATCTACACATTTCATCAAGTCATCTATATCTGGAAAATTGCTATTCCTTGGCCAATCTTATTGATAAGCCCTCCCAATCATGAAGGTGGAACAATAACCCAAGCAGCTGCAGTACCAAGCTCTCAAGTCTGCATACTTCTCCTAAGTTCCAATTCAATTGGTCATAGAACTACCAGCAACTAGGCATACTGGCATGAAATATTAATTTCGAGCAGGAATGTAAAAGAATTTTCTGCTACCATCCAGCAAGAAGGAAGTAAATACCAAGATAAACGAACTCATTTTTTTCTCTGAGAATAAAAGGTGCCCCGGTTAAAAGTCAAATTCACAAAAACCATATGCTTATGTTTATTTCGCATTAACAAAACGAACAAGGGTGGGTACATGTTCATATGTAAGAAGTTAAAAAGAAAAGAGAGACCCGAAGCTGTTGCTAAATTACCGCACTGGTTGCTGATTATAGTGATTCTTCTCCTTTTTCTTTGCAGCCGCAAGCCTTGCACTCCTTGCAGCAGCCTCATTGGCAGCAGCTCGGGCAGCAGCATCCATCTCTTTACCTCCCTTTTTCTTCTTCATGGAAGCTACCTTTTTCAGCCGCTCTTTCACATCAACAGCAGATGTCTCTTCTGGCTTCTCAATTTCACCAGTTTCTTCAGTGTCATTTCCAGCATCATTGCCTTCAGGTTGGCCCTGTGATGAATCCTTGACTTCCTTCGATAATTTATCCTTCTTTTTCTTCTTTTTGGCACTTTTGCTCTCTCCAGAAGCATTCTCTTTCTTCTCCACTACTCCATTGCTCTCTTTCCCTGAGAAATAATTATTTCATGCAATTAGAACCTACAAGTAATCAATTAGGCAAGTAAAGCAATAAAAGCAGAAGTTCACACTTCACATCATCTAAACAATGCTACAAAACACACACACACACACACACACCACCCAAAATAAAATTCCAGTTCTAAGTCATAAGCCTGGGTATACATGTCAACTCAACCCTTAGAAGGTTACAATTTCAACCCACCACAGATAAATTCTTAAGAACATGAGTCTCTCAGTCTCGCACTACAGTTAGCAAGTGATATCAGTAAGGAAAAGGCGAGAACATACCATTTTAGAAGAAATGACATGAATAACACAAAGAATAAGCAGAGTCCAGTTCACTAGATAGATCTTAACCAGACATAAAATAAACGAGCCAAGAGAAATAATAACTTCAAAACAGTGCACACTTCTTGACTTAGTATTTTCTCAGTAATAAAATTATGAACCATTGAAAATAAACAGACCAAACATCTCTCCAACAATGAGGGTAGACAAATATTGCTATGACAAGAAGCTAAATTACCATGTGATTCATTTGGGTCAGCTGTCTCCGGTTTGGCATATCCCAACTCTGCAAGAACAGCTTCCAGTTCCTCAAGCTCCTTCTTCTTCAGTTCCTTCTTTGAAAGCTGTCTCTCTGCATCCTTAGTGACCATAGAGGCTTCAGGAGCCTTCTTAACAACTGGCTGCACTTCTACAGGTGCCTCAACTTCAGTTTCATGCTCTTCTTCAACGTCATCATCAATTTCATCAAGACCTTCTTCCTCACTTTCACTTTCCTGGAATGAAAAAGTAAAGTAAAATATAAATATAATAATTAGAAACCAAGTTTATATGAAATTCACAAGGCATTTAGGAGGTAAAAATCAGGTCATAATATTTTCATCACATGTTTTAGAGTTTGTTTAGCTCAAATACAGTATTAAAATACACTAGTTCAAAAAATGATTAAGATGACAATCACAACATCAAGTTAAAAGAATGGGAAGCCATTGGAATTATGACCATTACCAGCCAGTTTGCAATTGGCTGCATCATAATAAAAAGGGACTCGACAAAGATAGTAGGCTACGACTAATAAGAAATACAATTAATTAGGATCTACATTTTCCCCACCATGACTTACACCTACCATATAAATATAGTAATGTATAGTAATATAGTAATGTATACTCCAGAATCCTTATAAATATAGTAATGTATTTATCCACCTCATGCTTCAAAATTTATGTTAAAATATCTTCACAAGATAATTTTCAATTTTACAAGTCATACTGCAACCGCCATTTGATATGGCAGTGGATAGCCGCAGAATAACCTACAATCTGGAAGGCCTTTCCTGAGGCTGAGCTATTGACAGAAAACTTTGATACCGGAACATTTAATTTCACTTGGAGCTTCGAATATTACAATGACAATTTAATCCAAAGACTCACTAGAGGTAGGGATTTAATTATTGAGGAGACACGGGAGCAGAGGATAGCACGTGGACGATGAGTGAAGTATAACTCAGAGAGTTTCCCCCATCTATACACGTGTTTCATTCCTACTTATATTGAATTCAACAAACGAAACGACAACTTGAGGAGACACGGGAGCAGAGGATAGCACGTGGACAATGAGTAAAGTATAACTCAGAGAGTTTCCCCCATCTATACACGTGTTTCATTCCTACTAATATTGAATTCAACAAACGAAACAACAACTTGAGGAGACACGGGAGCATAGGATAGCACGTGGACGATGAGTAAAGTATAACTCAGAGAGTTTCCCCCATCTATACACGTGTTTCATTCCTAATATTGAATTCAACGAACAAAACGACAACATCATATACATCTTTCATAATAGCAAACGAACAAAATTATCTAAAAAGTACGTCAGGACAATCGAGTTACTCAATATAGCAACGGTCAAAACAACCAAAAAAGACTAAATTAATGTGTTAACGGATTAAAGCATATCAAACCTCAGGACAGTAAACACATGTGTTATTCAATAATCAAACTTTCCATATAAATAAGCGATCATATCTCAGAATCATGACAGAAAATCTACAGGGCACCATGTAGACAGGATCCTTAGCATAGAATCTCAGAAATGTAAGCATCAAGAATCAATTAATTTCATGCAACAAAAATATCATAAACAAGAAAACCATGCACTATTGTCGTGTGAATTTAGCGGGAAAAAGAATCCAACTTGAGCAATTCAAGCATGTATACTATCGAGTATCGACATCATTTTATTCATTAAACATATTAAGCTCAGCAACAAATGCAAAAAGATGTCTTCTGTGGTAAAAATAAACTTTTAACAACAATGCATAACAAGAATGATTAGAGATGCTCCATACAGAATTCATCATCATGATTTACCTCAATGCAGAAGCATTCTTGCATCTATCACAAAATTCATTTCCAGGTGACAAATACAGCACAGAGGAATCAACTGAATAAATTTTAGTCAAAACTCAAAAGCACAGCCACAAATAATTAAAACATCATCCCAGCAAAAGCAATTTACCTCAGAAGGAAGCATAATCATCATCCATCATAGTCAAAAAAACCTTTTTATTAATAAAGGAAATCCGAAACCCACATTTATTTAGTACAATAAAAAAAACATATCTTACGAAATAAAAAGTCTACATTCATGGACAAAATCATCCACTTCATCACCTGACAAAACACATACTTCATGAAGATCTTTACAGAACAAAATACCACCAAAACTTTATACACGACTATACATTACATCATATCCATCATCATCAACACAATTTCAAATCTTATCATCGTTTAATAATCCAAATACCAACAAAATCCAGAAAATATGTATCATTATAAAAAAAGAACATATATTGAAACCAAACCAAAAAAAAAGTCCTGACCTCTAAAGCTGGCTCAGGTTCTTTTTGAGAGCCCCAAGCAGCAGGAGGAGGAGCCATGGTGGCATAATAATCGTCATCATCTTCGTCATCAACGTCAGCCCAAGACTTCACCTTGAGAGGCGATGGGGCCCAGAAAAGCTCTTTCTTCTCAGCTTCCGTTTGCCCTCCTTTTTTCCCTTTGCTCTTTGAAGAAGAGCCTGGTTGTTCCTTCTCACTACCCTTCTTCTTCTTCTTCTTCAAACTCCCAAGCGCCGCAAAAACATTGGTGCTGTTAATCACCAACGACTCATCCCTCTTGCTAATCCCTCCTCCCACCATTTTTTCTTCCCCTTATCCAATCCCAGAATAGAAAATCACCACCCCTGTCACCAAACACACCCAGACCTTCAAATTCTAAATACAACAGTAGTTAAGTTTATATAAAAAAGAAACGATTTTTAAGCTATAAAAAAATTCTGGGGTTGTTAAAAAAATTTGTTTTTGATTTAAAAAAACGGAAAATTTAAGATTTTTATTGAAGTATTACTAGGATTAAGCAGAAACTGATGAAAAAGGTTAGATTTTTCTTTGCTGGGTTCTTCTCAGATGATCTGAAGAATGCCTGAATGGATTGTGATGAACCAAAACGTTAACGTTTTTGTTCTAGAAACTGGAAAAAACTGGAGCAGAAAGGAGAAGATAAGGGTAAAGTGAAGCAAGGAAGGCCTTCTTCTAATGTAGGTTAAGTGCTTACAAGTTTTTTTCAATATATATAGAAAGAGAGAAAAATTTATGAAAAACAAAAGAAAGAAAGAAAACCCTTCTCTTTTTCTTTCTGTTACTCTTCTCTCTCTTTTATATCTGTTTTTTTTTTTCCTTATTTTCTGATTGGAATTTCGATTTTCTTTCTTTCTTTTTTCGGTTTTGTTATAAAAACGTGGCGTTTAATGGGGCTTCTTAATATTAGGGCAAAATTTCCTTTTTTTTTTTCTTTTTAGGCTTTGGTAGCCGGTGGGTGTTTAAGGTTTAGGCCTTAAGTTGGGTTGAAGAACCAAAAAAACTGTATATTTTGAGGCGTAGAGATGGAAGTGTACGTTGGATGAATATGAGCCGTTAGATTATGATGATCAGATTGGATTTTTTTGTTGATGGGGAGCATGTGGGCCCCATGATGTGGGGCCCAAGTCCATTGGACCTTTCTGGCTTCTATAACATGGTCTGGTGTGGTGAGTAAAACATCTCTTGTTGTAGAAACAAAAAGAAATTTTGCTAATGTGTGAAACAGGTGGATAAGAAGCCAAGAAATTTTTCAAGACATTTGGCTGGCATGCAAACATTTAGGACCCACTTTATAAATGTAACTCCCAATTTTGGATTAGCAGTTTCTTTTCTTGTTTTTCTTGCCAAATTACAGATTTACAAGTAGATTTTGTATTGGGTTGAGTGAAAGAGTTGGAGTTCTCTTAACTGATAATGTCTTTTAATGAATTTATCGATCTGTTGTTGAATTGAGTGAAAGGGATTCAGTGAGGATTCGAGTTTTGTGAATAAAGAAAAAATAATGTTTCAGAGAGTTTTTCCATTTTGGAGTTTGAGTGTTTGACGTGATTCAATTCTGAACTTTCCTATTTATGGTTTAATACGACTCAATTCGGAATTAATTGATATTTATTTAATGTAACTATCGAATATTTTCCTTTTTGGTAATGTAACTATTGAATATTGATAACTCATAAATCAGGAAAATGATATTTGAGGAATTTTATTATGAAAGAAATATTCGATACAATTCAACTCTGGATTAATCAAGATTTGGTATATCTATCGAATATTGATAGATTATTAAAATTACCTAATTACCCTTGATTAATCTAATAATAATTTCTGAATATTGATAGGTTATATATAAAAAGGTAAAATTACCAAATTACCTTTGATTGATCTAATAATAGTAGGGCTTAATTCCTGATTCCAAATTCCAAATTCCAAATCATTTTATTGTCACACATTGTACCATTAATATTTTTCACTAACAAAGAGTATACTCTTTGTTAGAAGTCTCTTTCTTCTTTTTGTCATGCCTTCCTTTCTTATGCTTCAAATTGACAAATTCCTGTCTGGTCTTTTAAACAAAGAGTAGGCAACTCCATTGATTTGTAAGAAAGAAAATAAAGGAAAAATAACAAACAAAAAAAAGAAGGCTAGTTATAGTCTTGCAATCTTTCTTATTTCGTTGCCCCTTTTTTCTATCTAGGTGCTGTATGAATATGAAATGCTTTTCTTCTACACTTTTAAAAGATAAAAAATACTAGTACTATATATTTTCAGCCACTACTATTTTTTTTATTTTTTAAAATTTGTAATAGATGGAGAAGAGAAAGATAAGGAGTAATCAATATGATGCAATTTTCTTTACCAAAAAAAATATGATGCAATTTGCACTTCAACAAAAAAAATATGATGTAATAGAGAGGTTTTTGTACCCAAAACCATTTTTTTTTTTAAAAGGAGTACATTTTCTAGGTGTTGATTAGAAATCTCATCAACATTATAAACTCAATAATTAAACAATTAGTAAAGTTCTTTTTTCTTTTGTTTTTTTTTTTTTTAGGGGAGAAAGATAATCAATAATCACATGTTGGATTGAAACACACATGCACAAAGTGGTCCCGTGGAGTCAAAATTATGTGCAAAGCTTCATGTTTATACCTTATTATAAGATATATATATATATATATATAGGAGATTAAATAATAGTAATAAATAGAAAGTCTTTCACCTTTACTTGAGAATTTTACTCAAAAATAGAATTAACGAAACCAAATCCAAATGCTACTATATTAATCTTTTGCCATAGAAATCTAGTTTTCTAATTCCATTTTTAACCAAAGTAAATTTCAAAAGAAATTATGTTCTAACCACAAAGATGAAACTCGGGAGCGAAGGTCAAAAAAGGGTGCCGGTTTGGGACCCAAACGTATTGAATAAGGGTAATTTGAAATCATTTTGGCTTGTTTAAGATTAATCCAGAAATTCTTATCACTAAACAAATTAAGAAAGAAATTACCAACCGAACCAAGAAATTGAATTCAAATATAACCAAAACGAGATTGCTATCTGCATTAGTTACATACACGAGGAGGAATCAAATTTATCTGGAAAACTGAAGAATTTAGAAACAACTGATCTGAACATTCTTGTTCTTGTTTAAGTAAATTTAAACAAGCATAGTATATAGACAGACCTATATATATAACTTAATCAAGACTCAAGAGGAAGACGAAAGATGAGTGGAATTGTCAAAAGTGGTTCCTACATGTTGAATGACAAAGCCATAGATTTTCCTCTTCAATTTCTCAACTTTGTCTACCAATGGCTCATCCCTGTTTGAAACGGCACGGTCTAACCAATCATTGACCCGTTTCAGCTGTGATAGAACAGCTGCAATGGAGCCACAGTCCAAAGGCAAAGCTTTACTACCACCAGAAGCACACTCTCCCAGCACCCGGAAACCGGCATCAAGGGACCCTTCGATGAAGCCAAGGAACCATATTTCCATTTCTGACTTCAAGTTCATTGCAAAATCAACTGTCTCTTTCATTCCCTGACCTCTAGTCCAGGTTGCATTTGCAGCAGCAGCAGCAGGTGCAGCAATATGTTGCAATGAAGTAGTAGCTTTGAATTGGTTTTTGGCTGAAGCTTGATTGGATTGCCTTTTTGACAAACTTCTTTGCAGAGCTGATGGAGACTCGTTGTTTTGAGGGGTTAGAAGGGAGACTATCTCAAGATCAGTAGCCAATGCAGCTTCAACCCACAGAGTAGAGGATTTTGAGTGCTCCGTGGAGGCATTTTCTGTGTCAGAATTGTGGCTAGCTGCAACAGACTCGGCAATCCCAGTGTACTTCACGACATCATCATAAATTGATAAAAATTGGTCGATGGTTGGTAAAGGATTCCCGGCCTTAGATTTCGAGGAGAGTTCTGAAAACATGCTGCAATATATAGGGGCTTAAAATTAGGCGCAATGAATCTGTTGGCAAAATATGCAGCTTTGCTTGGTCTGACTTTATTTTCAGGAAAACAAGCATAAATAGTTTACTACTATATAGCAAGCAAATTGAGGTGATAGTTCTGAATATGAAATACAGCAGAAACTTAGGAGACTGATCCTTCAAGTTCTTGTCACATTATTTTATGCTAGAAATCACAATTCACAAAATTTAGTGCGATGGTTACCAGTAGTAGCAAGCTGCAAGTAATTGCATACAAGAATTGACCCTTACCTTAAATTCCTGATAACAGACTCGGTAGCAATGGCCTCCTCCAATGCCTCTGCTGCAGCTTTAGAGGCAAGAACTCTCCTTTGCATAGCCTCCTACCAAAAGAAAAGGTATTCAAGATCCAAATTCAGTCTTTAAAAACATTATCAAGATTTTAGCTTTGGATGTCTCTTGGCTAAATTACAGCTACATCCTAGTCAAACCAACATTTCTCAGGCATTTGATATCACACATGGAATGATATATCTAAATTTAAAATCAAGGATTGAAAAGTTTATCTAAATACCTCATTTGTAGTCTTCCCTTTGATCTTGTTTAAAGTGCACTTATGCACATAAAAGATGAAGTTTACACATTTTATTCTTCTTGCTTTAACCTTACTTGTTTATGCTTATGGAGGACCACAATGTCGAAAGATAAAATCCCACAATCAAAAAAATCAACAAGCTTTAGTGTTTTTCATTTTGTCCTCTAGTTTCTACTTTGTCTTTCCTCTTGTTTATTTTAATCATTCTTTTTATTCTTTTTACAATTAATGGAAGAAATGGTTTATATTACAATAGAGAGGAGGACAAAGGCGGTCCAAACTCCCGCCATAACTCATGAACATGCAGCTCCTGGCCATTAGGCCTAGCTTAGTGGCTAAGAGCTGCATATTCATGAGTTATGGCTGAGTTCGAACCCAACCTTGTGTTCTGCCCCTTCCTCTATTTTGTAATATAAATAATTTTCTTCCAAATGTGCAAAAAAGAGGACAAAAAGTAAAAGCAAATAAATAAACAAAAGAAAGTCAAATCCTATGTGCATTTCTTTTGTTTCTTAAAGTTCGATAATTATATATTGATACTTATGACTGTGCTTTTAAAGTATATATCTAAGATTTAAAATTTTTTGTAGCTTATATAAGAAACTTTTGTGAGCAGCACGCGGTTCTTGCAATTTGGCAAGGTGATTTTGCTCCTTGGTTATTCGGTACTTGCAAGAAGCTTGCAAGTGGTGTTGATAGAATAAGGGAGAGAAATAAGTTGGGCAACAAATTGAGTTCTCTTGGGTTTATTTCTTGGTGTTGCATGATAAGTTGGGCAACAAAGCCTAAGCACCAACAAATTGGAACCAAATACAAAGATTAACCTCTTTGGAATCACCAAGAAATCAACCCCAAAGATAACCCAATTTGTAAGCTCTCTCCCTTACTCTCTCTATGGAGAGAGATCAACACCGCTTGCAAGCTTCTTGAAAAATAACCTTGTAAAAAGAAAAAATATTAGAAACTTTAGTATTTTTTTCTAAACATGCCCCAGTCTAAAGCAGGATATCAAATATTGGATGCTTGGTTTAGATGAATTGAATGTTTATGATTTTTTTGTTAGATAGTTTGTTGTTGTGGAACAATTTCTGGAAAGGAACAAGACTATCAAAGTGTTTTATCCTTAAAAAAGGACTATGCTTTGTCCTTTATTAATCACACTTTGATAGTCCTGTAGTCTTGTTCCTTTATCCTGCAAAGCACTTTGATAATCTTGTTCCCACAACAACAAACTATCTAACTTTTTTAGATCTAACATTCATTGCTATACCAAAAAGATAATTGCCCTTAAACCTAATTCATTTCTATACCAAAAAGATAATGGTAAGACTCTCTATACCAAAACAGAACATTGACTTGACGGTGCATCACATCACCTTTCTCAGTTTAGACTAGGAGATAATATGAGAAATGCAGCACCTTAAATTGGAAATTCTAATCAAACAAAGCACTATCCTTAAAGGGAAGAAAGCAGAAAAGCAAAAGCGCAAACACAAATTCAAATATATTTTATAGTCAAAAGATGGATTTGATTAACATCTTGATAATTCATGAAACTGTCCCATACCTTTCCAAGCTTTGTAAGGTCAGCAGAAAGGGTATCCCATGAAACACTGCCATCAGTCCATTTCTTTTCATGAATGGTAATTCCTAAAGCCCCACCAGCACATGTTGATTTTTCTGAGGCCAAACTATCTTCAGGTGGGCTAGCTTTTGGTTTCTCATTGCTCGAAGAATTTTCATCATTGGATTTTTGACTATGAACATCACTCAAACGTCTTGAAATGGCCGCCTGGGAAAAAAAGAAGAAGAAGAAAACATCATGTCAGGATTTATGCAACATAGAGGCACATAGTATAATTCAAATTCAAGACTAATTTATAAGTATTACTATTTAATATGGAAATTATAGATCAAAATCCTCATATCCTCATGATTGATTCTTTGAAATCATATGATACTTAATTATGTTTCCACTTTCCCTAAATAGCAATGCTTACTAGTTTCTGATGTTAACATATGGTTCAGAGCTGAACTTGTTAAGGAAAGTTTCACAATTTCTAAAAAGAAAATACCCACTATTATATTTTTTTATTAGGAGTTCAGTGATTAATTCTTCAAGCAAAGCAATCAATATTCTGAACAAAGTTATCTAGCACAAAACTGATTAGTCAATTTTGTTACCTGAGTGCGTAAAATAGCTTGCAAATCTGGCCTACTTTTACCAGAAACTTTCTCCTTCGGTTCCACTGAACCTTTCTCAGGCTGCTCATCCCAGCTTTTCCTACTACTCTTAGCAGATCCCACCAGAGCTTCCGAAACCTTCGAAATCCCAGCAACAATCGTTGCCATCTTCTTCTTCGAATCCCCTACCGCCGGTGAAACCTTCAACACTCCCGACAATCTCCTCCCCGGAGAAAGCGATGCTCTTCGTGCACTCGGCGATGCCTGCCTCCTTCCGTTTGGCGAAGGTTGCCTATACCTCGAGGGGACTATAATCGCCGGCTCTCTCGCCACTTTCCTGTTCTCTTCCTTGGCTGCTACCAAGCTCGGTACCACGCATTTTGATGGTACCGGAGACGCAGATCTCTTCCCTTTCCCAGCCGGAGATGGATCCCTTTCGACTACCGCCGCAGTGGTTTTCTTAACAGCTGAAGAGGAACGTTTAGCGGTGGCCGGAGACGAAAACCTTTGCGGCGGCTTTTCTGGTACCTTCGATTCGGACTCCGAATTTTCATTAACTTTAACATTATCTCTAGGCGCAAGAGGCTGCCTCGTTTTCGACTTTTCAACTTTCGAATCCTTGCTGTCATTTGGAGTTTGCAATTGTTGATTCTGATCCAATTTCTTGTTGGACAAATAAACCGCAATTGGATCCACGGAGTATTCGGATTCGGGTACGGGTTGTATAACGAAATCCCTTTTAGAAGACGAAATGCGGGCAATGAGAGGGTCAGGTGAACCAACGAAAGCGTGACGACCTGCGATCGGGCGGATACCGGAGACACGTGGCACCGGGGAGTCAAAATGGAAGCGGTCAACGTAAACGAACTGACCGAGCTGGAGGCGGTTGGAGAGGATCAGTTCGGTGTCGCGGTCGGAGAGGGAGACGTAAGTGGAGTTGACGGAATCGGAGAGCTGGACGTAGAAGCCATGGTTGGGCCAGAGGTCGGAGCCAGCGAGAGCTGGTACAATGCCTATAACTTGGAGAAGAGGAGAGCGGTGGTCGCCGGTGACCCGCGTGGGGGAGTTCATGGATTGGAGGAGTTTTAGAAGGATTCCCGGAGTTAACGAAGCCATAGCGAGAGGAAAGAGAAGGAGAGATGGGGGGGGGGGGGGAATAGGGTTGAGTTGCAGGAGAGTGGAGAGTGGAAGAGGAGTAAAAGATGAAGAGGAAAGGGAGGATTCGGCCGTTACGAGATTCAAATTCAAAAGCCCGCTAATATTTTTTTTTTATTTCTATTTGTTTGTTTGAATTCAGGTGGGGACAAGATCCTAGGGAGAAAGCTGTTCCCCCTAACGTTACGTTATCTGATTAAAGGGGGGGAAAACTCTACTGTCACTGCTTGTAGATTATTAAAGAATGAAATGCCTATCACAGCACTCCACGTCGCTTCTTTAGGTCAGACACAGCCTTAATTGAAAAAATAGAAATAATTAACGGTAAATAAGATATATGTTTGTGATTATTCAGTCGAGTAGGAGGAATAAAGTAGAAGGGATTTTATTCGAATTTTGTGAATAAAATAAATTTTCCATATTTGAATATTACAAATGAATATAAACATTAAAAGAACTTTCCTCGTAAGTATCCAACATGATTCTACTCCAAATTAGTCGATGATATGTGATTGATCCTTTATGAACTGATGAGTAACCAATCCTGTATGAGATCCGACACGATTCTACTCCAATTAGTCAAGGATATATGATTCATTAAGATACTCGAGGGAATTGTGCACCAAAGATTAAAAAAAAAAAAATGGATTGAGCCAGACTCCTATACTAAAAATAAACATCTTGATACATACATATATACATATGTACTCATAACTTAACTAGTGGAACCAAATTCTAAGAATAATAAAACTATTATATTATATAAATATAAATTATAAAAAACAATAAATGTAGGAAGTGAAATTACCAAAAAATTTTCTAAACAATATCCTTTTTTAAAATTTTGGGACTTTTGTAATTTCTTACAAACTGATACGGCTAGAAGAACTAGAAGGGGAATGAGAAATTTACTAGTATATTATAAGTACAGTTCTTATTGGAAGCTAGTATTTCCAAACAAAATTATCATTTTGAAAGGAATACAATAAATGTGAAATAATCTTAGCTCATCATGAGATATTCCGCTGCATTTAGCAACTCAAGTCTAAAGACAGATATAGAATTTTAAAGTCGAAAAACACCGGGAGGAAGAGTTCACCACTAGGCACTAGCTGTTTGGTAAAATGGTTCACTACTCAAAAAGGGGGTGGTGGTGAAAGTAACCTGAGACTGTATATACTTATGGAAACAGAGAAAGATATAGGAGGGAGTAGTAGCACACTCTTGAATCCTTTATTTGTTCTATTTTCATCAATATATTTATGCCACAAAAAACAAGAAAAACATGAGGAATACAATCAATATAAAGAATATCTTGATCATCAGCCAACGGTTGGATGAAATACTGTTCAGGTATCGAACCAACTGGCTCTGTGCCCCTTCCACATTTGCCAGTGACTCATCCATGTTCTCGTCAATCCTGCCAACCCAAACCAAAGTACATCTCATAAGGCTCAAACTCTTTACCTGGTGAATACTTACTAACAGAGAACAAACGAGCACAATATAAACCGAACACAGCCACTTTCCTACCCTAATTTGAGTTTTGACCAAACTGACACATGGTATTGCAGTCTGTAGACATAAGACATGCTAAGGTCCAAGGTCTTTTCCTCTTAAAACATATCAGTCATTCTTTTGCTCTTTTTTTATTACAATGGTGAGAAACTCATCTCAACATGTGAAAGTAGTGTGCAGACGTGGCAAATATTAGAATAGCAGGGTCTAAAATTAAAAATTAAAAATCCTAGCATATGTAATAACTAAAACTTAGCTTAAATTCCTAACCAATTTGAATTTGAAGCATATTCTTTCATTTGATAATTGGGGAGTTTGGGGGGGAAAGGAGACTATGTATAAACCTGATTGCAAGCTCCCCTTGTTGAGAAACCATGGTCGCTAGTTGTGTGAAAATACTGCTTAGTTCATGAATTGTTGACTCAACATTGTGAAGAGCTTCAGCTCGACTCTGCATGTAGCTGTCTTGCAGGGGAACCAACTGCTGTTGATGCTGCTGCTGCTGCTGCAATAAAGGCTGTGACTCCCCATCTGCCTGCTTGCTGTGAAGAAGGAAACAAGATATATAAGATAAAAGGGATGGGGAAACTGTTCTTTTCTGCTTTTCTTAAAGTTCTATATGTCAAGAAACACCAAGCCATTATCCCGTGAATATTAACTCCAAAATTTGAAAAGCAAAATCATGAGTACATGAAATTTTATGTTTCTAAAACTTTAAATAGAATATGACCTGAAGGCTGTGGATAAAAACTGGACAAGTAGATGATCATGCTAAGTAGTAACAACAGTCACTAATCCTAGCAACCAAAATATGGAACCAGAATCCAGACAGAGAACCATCTATCCATTTACTCTATTCCTTCAAACTTGAGAAAATGCTTACATAGACTTAATAGTTAAGAGTTAAATGACGCTATAATCATTTAAGTTTTTCATGGAAAACATATAATAAGTGCCACATCATGTTTCTGTTCTCCTTCAGCATGTAATACCAATAATAAGATATATGTTGAAAGCATGACTATGCCCCTACTCCTATAAAGGAGGAAAAGAACTCTTGCTACTATTTATACCCTGGAAATAACTGAGATGATGTGGAACCATTAGCCCAAGGGGGAGGACTTGTCGTTGATGTTGTAGATGCTGATCTCGAAACCAGAGGTCGCTGACGAATAAAAGGATTTGTAGAATCTTTTGAAGCAGTTGAAGAAAACAATTGCCTTCTATTCTCATGAACCTTCATATTCTGCATGAATACACGAAGAACACAATTTAGACATGGCAATGTCACCAAGATAATGTTATCACATTGAAAACAACAGTGGTCTACCACAACATTTAATTTACCTCAGTTCTCATGGTGAGGACTTCTTTAAACTCTTTAGTGGCACTCATTAATCGATTCTTTAGGTTATCTACAACTGTAGTTGAATGAGTTGTGGTGTCACTAGAAATATTTCCACTTTCATTCTGTGAGTTGCAAAGCAGTTGCAGGTCCACCACAGCAGAATTAAGCGCAGTAATGTCTTGCTTGATTACAGCTGTCAGTTCTTGGATCTCAGCAGTTGGATCATCAAACACCGATGTTCTCTTTGCCACTGGTGAGAAACATAAACAATATTTAAAACTGTTTAATTTCTAACATAATCACAGAATAGAAAAGGACATGACCAGACAATGTAGCCCGATTCTTGTTATCTCAAGATAGCTCCATAGATACACAACTGCAAAGTTTCACGATTACCAAGACCAACTTAATTTATACATATATATGGACTTCTCATATGAAATAAACATTAAGCTTCAACATGGGTGAATTTTGAGATTAAAAACAAATTGATAAATATAATTATAAATACTCACCTAAGCATATACTTTAGCTTACTATCTTTAACCAAATAATTAATCTAGTTGTCATTCTCTACCAAATCAAACATCATCTCATGTGTAAAGATAGAAAACAGCATGACAACATACCAAAGCTTCTACTCTACCAATACATAAGCCAACCTACACCAAGTATCACCCAAAAGTATAGCTCCTAAATGAAACCAGCACAATATAATTTATTATTTATCATTATTTCCTTTGAATAACTTGTGGAACAACTCCGACATTATAGGGTCCAGAAACAAAACAAACAGCACAACTCCGACATTATAAGAGCATAAAACCCTTTCGCAATCATCCACAGCTAAAGGTCCAAATAAACAAGATGCTTCACAAATAGTTCCATCTAGATCATTAACATTACAATCATCTTACCCTAAAGCAAAGACTAAGCTTACCCTCCAAACAGACATAATCTATCCCCTCACTCACAAGAGATCAATTAACAACTAGTGGAGTACTATTTTCATTCAACACAACAGCATTGCCAACTTAGAAAATCTCATAAAACCTCCTAAAACCTTTCTATTCGTGAAACATCAAAGCAGATACAAAAGAGGCAAATTCACTGACCTAACTTCCTCATTAAGAATACAAAGTTTTTACATGTACACATTTTCCATCAAAATTCGTACCTCATCTGACCTAACTTCGTCATTAAGAATACAACAAATTGCATTCAGAAATATAATCCAACAATTAATATACAGAAAAAGAAAATTCTGAATAAATAAATAGATATGAAATGCTTTAACTTCCATCAACTCACACTTAGCAAGTTTGGCGAGCTTCTGTGACGTCTGGTGGATACCGAAGCCGATCTTGGAGGCCCTCTTGTTGAACTCAGATTGAATCGCCACCACAGATCTCCGATCCTCAGCTTTGGAGCTAACGCTATTATTACTCAACGCCGCATTATTGGCCGATGAATATGACTTTTTTAGCCTTTCAGCTACGCTCAAGAACTCCTGCGTTCGATCCCGATATGACGATTGCCCAGATTTAACAGGCATTTTTTTTGTACAATTGTATTTACCAGAAAGCTAATTTTTCATACGAAAGAAAGAACCGAGGGATTTCAACTCGTTCTTGTGGAAATTCTAACCATAATTTTTGGCACAATGGGGAAAAATTTAGCCAAAAAACTGAGAAAGAAATGAGAAAATTCTGAAGTGGCAAAATCAAAGAAATTGGTAAAGATCTGATTTGGGAAAGGGGAAACCTCGTCGTTTGTAAAGAAATAAGCAAAATAGTAGAAATTAAAGAAAGAGATCGAATCGAGCTGGTCCCTCTGCACGCAAGAATTGCAGAAACAAAAGAAGAGAAAACCGAGAACCACCCAGCTGAAAGCAGATCTACCGTCTTCCTATTATCGGTTCGGGTTTGGGTTAAATATGTTCCGTCCTCATACGTTGTCGTATAGACTGACCTCAAGTCCTCATTAGCCCAAAAGGCAAAAGCCTCTCCCTCTTTGATGAAGATAAGGCCCAAAATTTTCATTTTTATTTTTTTTTATATAATAAGGAAATATTTCATTGATAACAAAATTTGGATAATAAGGCCCAAAATTTTTATTATATGCAAATTGATACATGTTTTTTTTTTTGGATAAATATGTTCATGTTTGTATTTTTAGAGATGGTCCTTATCCGGCATGGTTGAGAATACAAGTTTGATTTCAAAAACAGACTATTTACACTTTCAGCCCAAAAGGGATCGACCTCGGGCCAGTAATCCGACATGGTTATTTCTAGAGGAAGCGCATTTGTTGAGAGGATATTTTGAGGCTTTGGATTCGAAATGGATTAGCCTGGGCCCAATAAAGTCCTATTTAGTTGAGAATATACATTTGTATATTGAATAATTGAACTATGTAGAAATGGTTTTGCTATGTACATTTAATGAAATGATGATAAAAGAACATATAATCCCCATTTTTTTTTGTATGGCAAATTCCTTTGAATACTAAATTTTTCATAGCAGAAATGCAAATAGTACAACAAATCCTACAATGATTCTCAGAAAAACATCCAAAAGATGACCACCATGAAGCAGAATGGAAGAACCATAAGCTATCATGACAGGGAAAGGGCAGCCTTCTTCAGATGGATTGTCATCAGTGACAATAGCCAAACCAGAAAAATCACAGTCCCAATCATTCTGGTTATTGACTTGATAATACATGTTGAAAGCATAAGAAGCATTTCCTTCAACAGTCAAGTGATTGCAAGATGAACCATAACCCAAAGCAGTGCAATCTGATAAACTGCAAGCATAGTCTATACTTTTAGGCAACTCTTCTAAATCAGTTGCTTCAGGGTCAAGAATACACCATCTTTTAAGCTGGTATTTCACATCTTCCACTGCTGCTAACCCTCTATTAACTTCATTACCTGTTAAATCCAGTTCATATTTTGGCTTCCCATCGAACTCGAAAATTCCCCAATGCCTCTCAAATCCACCAGGTTCAATACTTTTAGCATTTTCATCTAGGAGACTAAATAGATAAACTTCAATCTCACCTTTTCGAGCCGGTGTTCCTACTCCACTCAAAATATGTCTGATCAATCCTTGGTTAAACCTCTTTGCATATTGAATGTTGGCATTTTTGTCACCATCAGTTGGCCACCCAACTTCCCCAACTATGACCTCAATTTCAGAAAATCCAGCTTTCCCCAATGCATAATAGAGGGTATCAAGGTTTGCATCAAAAGCATTTTTGTAAAAATTGTCACCATCTCTTAGAGGTCTACTTAATCCATCAAAAAATGCAAACTCCACTGGGAAATAATCATTTCCATAAAGGCTGAGAAAAGGGTATATATTGACAGTGAAAGGCGCATCATGTAAATATAGAAACTGGATTATTTCAATTGCAAGTTCCTTGACCTCAGGCCTGAAGTCACCAGTAGATGGAACTGGATTGGACTCTGGGGAGTAGTAGATATCAGCATTGAAGGGAACTGTGGCCTTGTAACGACACTTAACCCCGGATTCATCAAGAGCATTCTGGATGTTTCTGAGAGCTGGTAATGTGTACTGTAAATAGGTGTTATTGTATGTTTGAAGGAAAGGTTCATTACCTACAGCAACATACCTGCAACAAATCAAAGTATAAACCCATGTCAGAAAATGCAAAACTGGTTTTACAATTTCAGTTTTTCTTTCCATACAAGAATAACCATAACAATTAGCAACAATGACAACTTTTCAAAGCAGATTCTTCAAAAGTGCTCTGAAATGACTGCATGAAAGGGTTTTTGCAGAGATAAAATGCTGCCAAAAGATCCTGAAGAATCAAAGTAGATGTTCTACTTTTTTCTTCCCTTTTAGCCATGCAAATAAACTTAAATTAGGCATATCTAAGTGGGACTCATGAATCTATCTGATACATATGGAGTCACCTCCAGCTCATTTGCATGGGGGAGAGGCCACCTTTTGACTGGATGAGGTTTTTGCAAATATGCATGAACTTTTTTCATAAGTGGAGTGTGTTGCTGTCAAATGCGTGGCAGGGACCTCACCTCATAGACAACATTTCCATATTGATATTGGCAGTTTAAAGTGGACCACTGACATAATAAAAAAAATACACTTCAAGAAACAGTAGGGCTCAAAATCTGCTCAACCAAATAAAGAATCAATTTTCCTTAAACAGAATCATGGAATCAGAAAAAATGACCATGAAACATGAAAGTTATAATAACCCTAGAAGAAAATACCAATCTTTTAGTAAACCCATTTTGAGAACAACAAGCTCATTTTCAAGAAAAACAGAGAAACAGAACATACTAAAATCATGACTGATAAAGAAAAGAAACTAGCAATGCAAAGCTAGAAATGAGAGATACCCAACTCAAGAATCCCATTGAAGATATAAAAAAGGAGAATCTTGCGAGTGAAAAATGAATAAAACAGTGTAAAAAATTAAAACTGGGTTACTCAACTTGATATTGACTCCCCCATCATAGCAATAACCATTAACGTTATTATAAACCCAAGAAGCAGCAGCTGATGGATTCTCACTAATATCCTTCAACATGTTATTAGGAATCCCCACCATGACTTCAATATCTGTCCCAGTAAGAGCCGTCATAATCCCTTCATTGTACTCAAAAAGCTTCAACTTATGAATCCCATTATCTCTCAGCATTTTCACCACCTTACTTGGAGGGAGTTGGTGGGTTGCCATGGTTCCCCAGTTCACTCCAAGACTTGCTCCAAATGGAACCATAGCCATTAAGGCAAGAAACAAAAATACCAACAGAAATTGGCAGTCCAACATTGTTGTTTCTTTCGAAGCCATTTTTGGGTTTTTCTTTAATGGGGTTTTCTTGGAATCTTTCTTTTGGATTCAGAAAGAATCAAGAAAATTATTATGGGAATCAAAAATAATGATTGGGTTTTGGAAATGCTAGAGTGGGAGAGGGAAAGGGGAACATTTCTGGTGCCTAGGCCAAGATTTTATAGGCAGTTCGCTTGGAAACGAGTAACAATGTGAAGTGTGGACACACTTTTTTTTTTTTCCCTCACTCGCTTTGGATTGGCCTTTGAGAAGCTTTGTGGCCAAGTTGATCGGTCTTTATAAAAGCAGAGAAATAAAAAATGGAAGATTCGTTCCTTAATTCAGTTATTCAGTTAAATCGTTTTCCGTAGCAATGTAGTTAAGCAATTAGTATTTGTTTAATTACTTGCTTTCCCTTTTAAAACGTTTATTAAGTTTGTCTTTACTCCCCATTTCAGCAATAAGTAACAACCCTTAATATAGTAACATTGTTTGATTTTATTAGCCAATAGTCACCCGACTTTTGATCAGAGTGTTGGATTTTTAGTTTTAATTATCCGAGTTTAAAATCATTTGACAATCTCAAGTACCAAAATGCTTAATGTCATTGGGTGTTTTTGCAAGTTTTGTACAGAAGAATCAAGACAATAATAATTAGTAAGCAAGCTTAGGTATTGACTTAGGAGTCAAGGCACAGTGAAAATAAAAGGGAGATATTTATATTAACAAGTTGGAGACCATGGCATTCTTTACAGCTTGAGTTGAAATCCCATTGACTGCTTTTTTGAAGATATAAAGACAATCTTCTAAATGTTAACTTTACATTTTGCTTATTGTTTTTGTTTGCAGCCACTTTTTGGGAGGTTTAAGGCCATTGCCCTTACCACTACCAGTGGGGGGCAAAGGCTATTTTTCTTCTTTTGTCAAAAGTGAACTTTTGCTTTTCCTTTTTGGTTGTAAAATATGGGGCAAAGTTTACCTTTAGCAATTAAGCCTTTATATGAGCATACACAAGGGATTTGTTACATAGCAAAAGAGTATATATGGGGATATACCCCCAAACCATGGCAAAAGGTAAATGCTAACTTCACCAGAAGAGATACTCTGCTTCCCAAAAGCTTCTCCGAAAAAAATGCCACTTAGGATATTAGGGTCCGCCGGCGCGAAAGAACCTGGGTTAAGATACATGTTGCTGCATGGCAAGAGGAATTGAGGATTGGTGCAGCTTGATCGGTCACAATCAACTTTCATTCACTTTTCTTGTTCAATACGCAACAGAAACATGAATAGCTGTTCTCATTGCTGGCATATGTTTGGGAATCCTGTGAGGTTTAGGAAGAGAGAGATTCATGAAGAAAGAATTCCTACAATTAGTATTTGACATGAAAATTGTTGCCCTATGTAGAATTCCTACATAAAAGACATTGTTCTTCCCCTTCTAATACATCCACTAATATCACCTCATTTTGCAGGTGGAAGTTGATTAATTTAGGCATATTACAAGTAAACAAAAGAAGGTAAATATACATCCATGCCAAAACAAAAGTTCAAGCAAAAGAAAAATGAATACTTCTTGTGATCAATGCCAGGTTAACAGTACTGTCAAGTTCCTTTGTGTTTCGGCTATTCAGTGTTAGAATACCATCACCCATCAGTAGGATGACACGTACCATCAATGATTTCTTCATTAAAGCATGCTTCTGGCAGCCTAAAGCTCAAGCAAAACATTGCCTGTGCCATAGAGTATTGTTAATAAAAATAGAGGCCGTGGTTGCAAATCATGCAAATTTCTACTCCAGCCTCAAGGAAAAAATGGAGGTCGGAGGGGGGTAACAAGAAGAGTAAAACAGATGCAAATCCCAATAGTCCGTACCTTGTTAGGAGCTACATCCCTTACCCTATGAAATACTGGATCTTGTATTTTGGCGTTTAAGGCAGACTCTGCAATCTGTAAAAGGTTTAAGAATATCAAATACAGATAACAACATGAAACAAAGAAATTCAGATGATACAATTAGAAATCTCTGCATCGTATGGACCTTGCATGTGATAAAAATTAAAGGTTGGCTTATGTAAAATGTAAAGGACGAGAAGTTGATGGGACGAATGTCATTTATGTTTTGCATTGACACAATAGGTAGCAAAATATAAAAACAATAATCATGACATGACCTAATACTTTTCACTCCAAGAACTTGCTTATAGGTAAATTACTTACACTATTTAACAAATAATGAAAGAAAATATGAATCATAGCACACAAAGCAAGACTTACTGATATTATCAATTCTTCGGTTTCACTTGCCCGTATGAAGCAATAGCAGTGAACCAATGGAAGAGGTCCCTTCCAGTATTTCCTTGAGATAATACCCCTCAATGCATCTGTGAAGAAGAAGAAAAAATCAAATTCTTTGAGTGAGCCTTCTTACCAGAGGAACATAATGAGGAAATGCAAAACTGGTGGCACATATTAGTTGCAGTATTGTATAAGTGATATACACAGATTATTTTGTTCCCGCTTTAGAGAAGATAGAAAAAAGTGCCAGCATTGAAGCGAAAAGTGATATGTGCAATGCAATGAAGAAACAAGTTTAACAGGGTGCACCTGTCGTACATATTAAACTAAGCAGATTGACTTGGAACTTAATTGAAATGGTGCCAGTTTTAGTAATGAAATTAATATTAAAGAAAAACCGATATAGAAACATATACAGGCGAGTTTACCAGCTAAAAATCTTATAGTATTTGGAATATTTTGAGATTAAGTAGAGTTCTTCATTGGGGAAAAATTCTTTAAATTGAAAAAGTTACCAAAGAATGAAAGAAATATAAACTTGAAAGTAACTATAGAATCAACATATCACTGTCCTCCTGATCAGTCATACATGTATATATACCACAGAAGAATAAAAAATTGGACCAGCAGTCTGGTTGACCATGCCCACATGCAGTAGACACAGATCAAATTAGACAGAATACTTACCAAGAAATTCTATAGCAGAAGCAGGAAGATTCATTATCACATGATCAATATGTTCCCAGGCCTTAGTATTGGACAAAACAGAGCCTTTCATCCGCTTATGTGCATTTCCCTTTTTCTTATGACCACCAGGTGTATTTCCATTCTCTGCAATGTGAAGGTAAATATCTCATTGTTTCAGTCTGAAGAAGTAAGACTGCAAGACTAATACATATGTAGAGAATTCCAGCAAAGATGGGAAAAACTTGCAAGTTGCAAATATATGATCAATGCATGTGCTTTGGTTATAATTTAATGCCTAAGGAAGGTGCTTGTCCTACCTTCTCTAGAACAATCTGAAGGTCTTTTGACTGCAACTGCAGATTCATCTACACTCCTAGAAGAATTTTGAATGTCCTCCAGGTCATCTTTGGCGTCATTATCAACTACTTCTTTCTCCTCATCTGAAAGAGAGAATTCTGAGAAATTTATAACCAACTTCGTACTACAGGAAGGTGAGGCATAAGATAATAACAGAAAGTACCACCAAGTTTTGTGTCTTCTGTCTTTGCATCATCAACAGCCTTGCAAGTGTCAGAAGCTTTGACCATAGTATCATCAGATTCTACGTTAATTTCACCAACTGGTGCTACCATCAAATGAGAAATAAATTTCCTAGCATCCATATTATATGCATAAACACAATCATCAACCTTATTGAGTTTTGCATTAATCTTCAAATAGTGGACACTGTCTGGATTTAAATCATTTGCATACACTAAGCATCCTTTCTGTGCTGCCGGAATTGCAAATGGTCCAATGCCAGCAAACATGTCACAAATTGTCTCCCCTGGCCGGAACATGGTTACAAGCCTTATATGTTCATGTTCCAATCTTGAATTCCAATAGACCAAGCTATAGTCTAGTTTGAACGTTGCCCCATATTGCTTCACTTCTGTAACCATATTACTTTCTCCAGCTAAAATTTCAAACTTTGGCACTCGAAACTCATTTGTGATTGTTCCAACTTTATTAACAACAGTTTTAATTCTTGGGTAATTTTTCTGCCAAATGATCATATTTGGAGCAATCAGTAACACATATGGACTATTGGAAGCAAAGTAGTGACAATAATCATAATACTACAGTACGTCGTAATTAAAGAATTGTATATATTGCACTGCAAGTGGCATTATTCCTGAACAAGCACAAAGATATGATCAACAGAAGAACAGAAAAACATATCCCAATAGTATTAGTATTATAAACTGAACAATCTCCGCAATTATAGGGTTGAACTTTTGAAGTACTAGAAATGAAAACTTATATGTTAAATAACATAAAAGATAAAGTTTACTTGCTAATAAGATGTGCAATACAGTTCGAATAGAAGAAATAAGACCTTATACCCGACAATGCCATGGTAGGAAAATGAAATGTTCAGGACAGAGAAATAAACTTACATCATAAATGACTTTTGCAATCACATCCTTGAAAGGAAGTAGCTCATCGTGTATGTTTAAGTGGGCAACATGCCCTGCAGAGGAAAAACGAATTGTTAGTCACCATATGGTATTGAGATGAACAGGAACCAGGCAAAATGTTACATAATTCAAAGCAAATAGAGCATAAAAGAGAATGAAAGATCAATTGAGAGGTAAGTTAAATACTCAACTATTGTTTCAAAAGATGAAGGAACCTCTACACCAGGAGGCAGAATTTGCTTTAATATATGATCTGCAAGTATTCAAATTCAAACCATCATTTAAACCCAGGATTATAACTATATATAAACAAGAATATAATAATTAAAAGAAAAGGTGGAAAATCAAACTAACCAGCAGTCCAATAAGAATATCCAAGTGTCATTGAATATGGAACTACTTCAATCTCACATAACTTTTTGAGTTCATCAAGTTTTTCGCTTGGAATATCGGATAAATCTGTTCTAATTCAAAATCCAAAAAAGAAACTACATCAATTAGCAACAATATACGTAGAAAGAGAAGGAAATTTTGCAATGTATAATTTCTTACCAGGATTTTGAACCTTTTCAGACAAAATCATGTAACGATTCTTTTCACTCGTTGGATCTTCAGTTATAGGCTTAACACGAGGCTTGTCCAGCAAATATCTACAAGACCAAATCCTAAATTAAAAACAAAAATTCTCCAGAAAATTAAATGATGAAGAAAGAAGGAGCTGGCTTACCCATTGAGTAATCGAGTGGCGATTTTGCAAAGTTCTCGAGGGATTCGAAGTGCCAACAAATTCAAATTAACATCGAACTTACTTTCATCCAACATTTTCAAGTGCTGAGAAAAGACGCGGTTGATTGATTTAGACTTTGGGGGCAAATTGATGAAAATGAAAGACGTAACAATGGAGTAAAGAAGAAGAAGCTAAATACCAATGGAAAGTAAATACGTTGCTACTGAATCTGATAACTGTTGCAGCAGCAGCAGCTTAAACTTATTGTTAGGGTTGATGGGATTGTCTTGTGGTTGAAGAAGAGGTTTAATGGCAGCGCGGGCAACGTCGTTGAATTTCAGAAAAACTACCCAAAACTAGAACGGGCTTCAATAGTTGGGTTGGGCTGGATTTAGGGTTTGGAGAGAGAGGGTGGCCGAATCTGCCTTTTTTGGGCCATTAGCCCATTACTATATATATACTTGCAAATTTTTTTTTAATAGAAGTGTATCCGATAATTACATTAGATACTGATTAATTCAGAAACGAAACACGTTGGTTCCTAATATCAAAATCATTGCTTTATAAAATATAAATTTTCTTATATTACTATATAAAGAGTTAGAAGAATAATTATCTAATACAAATTATAGTAAAAGCTTTTTTATTCAAGTAATCATAATTGGTAATCATTTTTTTAAAAAAAACATAGAAATATATATTACTTTACTAGTGATAATTTTGATTTTCATTAGTTGTAGATGTTGAAATTGGTCAAGTAGTTGGAGATGAAGCTGGACATTAACAAGCATGTTACTATGTTAGCCTAAGATTATTATGTTGTAATGAAAGTAATAGATGTTGACATGGGGGTATGGGGCAATTAAGCCAGTTCAGATTTAGAATCGTGTATAGATCAATAGATGTGTCACTGACTTGTCATCCACATGCAAATGAAAATTTTTTATGATTGATAAATATTAGATAAGCAAATTAAAAAGATTTATTTTTACTTTTGAGAGTATCTTCAAGATTAATTCCTTTTGAATTATGAACACGAAATGCCATTACCATTTACTACTTACCACCTTGATCACCATTTCTTGATGTAATTTTTAATCATTTTTTGGCTGAATTAGAATGGAAACATAAACATTTTGCTGTTGAAATTGGTACTAGTTCTAGTACTTAGAATAATTTACTTACTTTTCCCCCTTAATTTTAATTGGAGACAGACTCTCTTTCTGCTCTTCAATCGATAAACAATTTTGATGCAACTGTTCCGTACAATAACTTACTTGCAACAATCAAGGATTTGCTTGAAAGACCTTGGTGATGTTCTATTCATCATATCTACCGTGAAGCAAATATGTGTATAGACTGCCTGACAAGTAATTTCTACAACCTAGATTTGGGATTATACATTTTTTACACTCCGCCTCAAGGACTCTCTCCACTTCTTACAGCGGATGTCATGGAAGTAGCTTGGCCTAGAACCATTCACTAGTTTTTATTTGTAATTGTCTTGCTTTTTTATCCCTCATATATAAAAAAAAATAACACTAAACTTACAAGTTACAACCTGTTCCCCACTAAATTGGTTCAAATATTTAATTAGATTGATAGATAAGTGTGAAATGACTGAACCCATCAAATCTTATACTACCAAAAGTACCATTTATACTGTTATTTAGCAATTATGAACATCACAAATCTTCAATCTTATTGTTTGGGGTTTTGGGCAAAGATGTAACTAAAAAGAACCATGTTATAACTTCTTTCTTTTTAGTAATTTCATTTGTTATTTCTACATTAAGGATAAAATCAATTTGTTTTTTGCTAAAATATGAGCAGCTAGGCAGCCTTTGCCATGTTAAATCAATTTGTCATGATGATTGATGAAGGCAAACCAACTTAATTAAGAACATAAACAAGGAAGAAGAATTCAATGGAGTCAAAAATATTGCATTTATCTCAGCAGATTAAATAAGAAGAAGAAAAAAATATTGAAGAAGCAAAAACTATGATATATTTACACCTTTCTCCTCTGTTTTTGGCATACAAATTGATTGCCCCTGATTTCAATCCTAACCTTCCTAAATCCTAATCCTAACCTTAATAACTTAATCCTGTTTTTTCCAGAAAACCCATCATTTCTTGAACCTTTCTTGTTCAAATACGGCAGCTCTTCATCTCATTTGAATCTTCAACTTTCATACCCATAATTTGGCCTTTTTCCTGGAAATTAACATCCTTGTCTTTTACTGCTAACCAAAAAACTCAATCTGAAATAGAATGATCATGCCAACACAAAAGCATGGAGATGCAACGTCCCAAGATATAAAACCGAGTCTTCTGTTGCTTTGCCATCAACAAACAACGCTTCCTGAAACTGGGTTTCCGAGCTTTCTTCTTCTGATGAGACCTGCAACTTTGATTTGATGAGTTTGAGAGGAAGTAAATAGTAGTAGCAGACATGGCTGAGGATTGAGGAAGGATTTTTGGATTCTGGGTTTTGGGTTTGGGTAGTTGATTTTGCTTTGTAATTGTAAAATGATTTGAACACGAATTGTAAACTGCAAAGACTGCTTAAGCCACTGAACTTATATAAAAGTTTGACGACTGGTGGTCCCTTTTTTTTTAATGTTCTATTTTAATTTAAATACAAAAAATGTCATTTCCTGGAAACTAACCATTTCAGTGTGTATGACATCATTGCCCTTCCAAATACTTATCTTTTTTGTTGTTTTTTGGCCTTTCTTTTTCTTTTCTATTAAGAAAAATGGGCAAAATGCAAAAAATGAAAAACCCATATTTTTTTTCTTCTTTATATGAATGAAGGAAGCAAAGTCAAATATTGTAAAATAGAATTCTATAATTATATATTAAAAGTTGATAATTTATAATATCATCATAGTTGGACTACCATTTGAAGACAAGAGAATGATGAAATGGAATTGAGGAGTGAGCTAAGAAACATCAACTTATTGTGCACCAAATTGGATGTTTGATTAAATTTGTATGATGAGAAGAAAAAGATAAGATGCTTAGTTGTTTTTGAATAAAACATGTGATAACAATATATAGTATTTGTATACCCCATGTTTTTCTGATTTGTATCTTAATCAATGATTGAATGCTATCATGACTAATGGGTTGTTCAAAAAGAAATTTGACCATAAATAAATTATAAAAGCCAACTCAATAATTGTTACAAAAAGAATGCATATTATTTTTATTGTACTAATTGCTATATTAAAATCAATTTATCATCTTCCTATTTTGTTGTCCAATTATTTTTCATTTTTTCTTGTCACATATTCTGTTATTTCACATGAAGAAATAGTAATTATAAATGTGATGTGATGATTAACCTCATTAATCTACAGTATCAAAATGGGAGTCAAGTATTTATATTAAGGTAAGCAAGGTTTACCAATCGAGTGTGAATCAATTGTTTAATAATAATTATGTATATACTAAAAAGGGGTTGAATCAAATGATAAGAATTTGTTTCAACTTAAGCAAGTCTCAAATTCGAGATCGACTCACCCACCAATCAGGTATGCGATGGCTAAAAAAACTATATAGTATATGACTTTTTTTCTTATCTATATAATATGGAAAAAAGAAGGAAAAAAATTGTAGGAAAAAATAGAAAAGAAAGAAAATTCTATTTTTAGGAAACAAATTTCAAGTAAAGAAGGGTAAAATGGTAAATAGAAAGGGTAGAGTATTATATTGTGGTCAAAAGAATAGTGGCGATTCTGATTCTGGTGCAGGCAGGCAGAGAAAAGAAGAGAAGATAAACATAAACCCAAAAGGCCCCAAAAGGGCCAAAGTCCAAACCAAGGAAATGCCGTGTAAGGAAAAAGAAACGAACCAGATCCCGGCCCCCACTACCTTTCAATTCTATTCTCCCCCCACGTGTCCCCCTTGTCGTCATTTTGCACACGTTTTTTCCTACTCTTTTAGTTCTACCACTTTTTGTCTGCCCCTGGTTCGCTCGCCTTGCGAGAATATGAATATATTTTTTTTTCGAGATAAAAAGTAAAAACAGTGGCCAAAGGCAAGTGGGAAGTGGAGGTCGGCCAGCATTTTCACGGACGAAATCACGAAAGGCAATCGTACCGTGACATGTTGGTAAAGTTATCGCCGACATTTTGTTGATGCGGATTCTATAATAATGTAGTATAATTTAATTACATGTCAACCTTTATATTTTCAGCTAAGTTTCAATTTGATCCTTTTTAAGGTTTTGATTCTTCTTGTATGATCTTAAAAGCTAATGATTTTGGATTCTACGTTAGATATCTGATCCTTGTAAATTTGGAGTCTCTCACTCTCTTCTAATGGAATTCTCTTCCTTTTTTTGTTTTTGTTTTTTTTTTGTCTAGGGGCGGATCTTGACAAGTGGTATTGGGAGAGTTAATTTGAATAAAATTAATTTTGGGTGAGGGACAATTTAAAATTTTCAATGTAAATATATATAAATGTAGGTGTAGTAATGGAAATTTTCCAACTTTTTTTTTTTTGGGGGGGGAGGGGGGAAGGCCCCCAACACACAATGACAATCCGCCCCTGGTTGGAACCCCTGCCCCTGGGTGAACTTTTGAGGCATTGGCCATTAGGCCAAAGTCTCAAGTTCAATCGTATTCTCTTATTAGTTTCATAGGGTGTGCAAGTTCTCTAATCGTATCCTCGAAAGTAATTAAGGTTTCGACCTAATCAGGAGATCAATTAAAACCCATAACCCATTTTATTCATCGTCGAATACTAAAAATGTCATCAACAGATCATATTGAAATATGATGGTTAAGATTTTAAGTGGCTTATAATTGCCAAAACAATACATCTTAATGAATTAGGAGACTTGCAAAATCAATTTCAAACATTGCAATAAAAGGGGAAGAATCAACACATGACATCAAAAGTGGCTTTCTAACAAGTATACTTTTAGTAATGGCACTCTATTAGGCATTTGGACCAAATCATTTGGTAAAGTTAGTTTGTGTGAAAATTCAAGGTCTAACTTTGTAATTTGCTCATTTTATTGGTTATTTTATGCTATATTTCCAACAACCCTTATCTAATCCAGTCATCTCTGACTATAAAAAACAGACTAGATTTCATGTATTATATTGTTTTCTTATATAAAATTCGGCTGCTGCGGCCATCAACTGCCAGATTATTACTATGACTATGACTCCATTAGAAAACACATCACATTTCGACCCCACCTTATCTTCCAACGGGTGGGCGTAGATTTTCTAATTTAAGCAGCTGAATTTTTTTTTTTCGTCTCTTGTGCATGGGTGCAACCCACCATTCCATTTGATTTTGATTTTGACGTTGATGTTGAACCCACCATAGTCCGACCACCTAAGATGTCTGGCCAATCAAATTAATGAAATGAAAAACAAATAATTGAAGTCTGCCCAAATCTATGTGAAACGCTTGACAAATTTTTGCTTTGCTGCTCATAAAGTTTTGTTGATTGCAATTCGAGATTATACCACAAAAAGGTAGCCACAAATTCAAAGCCTAACAGACATAACAGAAGATCAAAACTAACTAAGCCAAACCCATTGGCCTCAGTGGATTTTTCCCCCACAAGATTTTCAATTTTCAATCCCTATTATGGAAGAATTGGTTAACAGGAAAGTGAAAATCAAATTGCACTGTCCCATCCCCCCCCAGGGGACACCTCAGTAGTAGTTAAGAGCTTGAATCAGGTTCAAATCCTGGGACGGGCAAGGTGAGTTTAGGGATGGGAGAAGGCTACCTTCCTTTGTGTAGCCTATCATTTAATTCTTGTTCACATGTAGAGAAAAAAAATCAAATTACACTGAAAAGCTCTAAAGTAAAGTCATTTCATTTACATGAAAGATAGATGAAAGTATACAAATAACTTTTCTGGATTATTGTTCTAGTCCTTTGAACATTAACATAAAATGAAGATTAAAGCTGCTATTAAGAATTTACAGTTTCTTCATGTTTTCTTGTAGTAATATTTGTCATAGAGCATTTCAGAATACTCTCCAAATGTAAGAGTGCCCTTTGATGGTATCCGCTGAAATCAATGCACAATACAACTTCAGTGAATAGTACGACAAAATACACATCGACATTCTACTAGTAATTTTCTATTTTGGTTGCATTGATTGATAAAAAATTCTAAACATTAGAGTCATCATTGTGTAGCATGCAAGTTGTCATGAAAGTTAAAGCCGGCTTCTAGAAGTAAGTTTCTTCTAAGCTCGAGTAGTGCAAGACTAATGGGTAGAGATTGCTTCAACTAGTCAACTAATAAGCATACTAGTTTATGCATCTTTGTAGGACTATGGAGAACATTACCTCTTTATGAATGTGAACCTCCTCAGGAAAATTGAGCTTTTCATCCCTACAGTTTAAAGGAAGGAAAACTTGATTACCAACATCAGCCTAGTTTCCAAGCCAAAATGCTAATAACTAATCTCGAAACAGCAGAGAATGACATATGGTGGACATTATCATTGTTCATCGTTCAACAATTAAAATAAATCTCACATAAACCTAGCCAATAAACATGGTATAAATGGTTGATGATTAACATACCAATCTGGATTCATAAAGAATGCAGACGTTGATCTGTCAACACCAGCAGACTCTTTTCCTTTCGGTGCCTTGAAGAATCAATGAATAAACAATATTATAGTGGAAAAAGAGGATACAGAAGCTAAACAGGTTTCTTTGCAGAGAGAGAAAAATACCCGAACACAGTGAGGTGTTGCACAAAGATAACCTCGAGAAAGAATTTCTGTGGTCTCACCAATTTGATATGCTATTTCATCTTCTCCAAAAATTGCCTAAAGCACACAAAATCTGAGTAAGCATGGCAATTAGGTAACATAAGTTATGCAGCACTGATCATTTTATCGCCCTGGGAAACATAGGGGTAGGCGGGAGTTTGAAGTTTGGGTTAGGTGCTCTCTAATCTGCTTTCACAGGTAGTGATTCTGACCCTTTTAATTCTGAATCCATGACCAAACTTGATCCATTTATATACAAATCATGGAGCATTCTCTTTTTTGACAGTAAACAATAATGTTATAGAACTGACATCAAAATTGTATAGTGATAGCATAGCACTTCAACAGACTCATTCTTTCCAGAACTTTTTAATATCAATATTCAAGATTACTTCTTTTTTTCTTTTTTTTTAAATCAATATTTTAATTCCCAAAATGATACCCACTTGAGGACACTGACGCATCATGTTATATGAAGAAGCATAAGAGTACTTATAAATGAAAAGCTATTAATCCTAGACAAGGAGTTATGGCGAATAATGCTTCGGAAAGAAGTCCTCCTGAATATTAATTATCACCTCCTGAATTTATTCATAAGTAGAGAACTTAGACCAAGAATGTTTACTTTGACAATTTGACCAGTCCGTGTTCTTATATAAAGGCCAGCTGCACTATCAGGACAAGATATTTCTACACCATCCCTCTTAAACATGGCACATGTCAGACCTACATATTAAATTGAAGCAAAAATCAGGGACAAACATAAAATTGACAACAAAGATATCAATTATTTTGCAATGATACTAATAGAAGTAAATGAAGTGGAAAATCAAAAGAGTAAACTACTTAGCCTAAATTTGGCCAAAAAAAAAAAAACTACTTAGCCTAAATAGCTAAACAACTTTAATTTTGTATCCCATGCAAGTTTCTCTTTAGTCTTGGTATGGGTTTATCATCCTTTTAACTAAGATGTTTTTTACATCAGAAACATCCTTAGTTCATGTGCCATAAAAGGCCCTCATTCTTTTTGAAGTTTAAATCAGGTATTGGACTGTGTATCTGAACTAACATTTTATGTCCCAAGAACTTGTCCTAAATCCTAATGTGTAGAGGCTTATCTACATTTTTCAGAAAATAAAATGATCACTTTCATTGCAACTTGTGGGGTGGATTCGGCAACAAAACAGGCCTTGAGAGAAAAGTTAAATGATCCCAGTTTTCCTCTGCAATACCACCTAAGTATGATACTGAGGTTCTTTTTTTCCGTCTCGTATTGCATATTAATCCCTAACTTATTCGCAGAAACAGCTACGCAGATGAGAAAAATAGATGACAATATGATAACTAATCAGGCATAAATAAATTAGCAAGCTTTTTCATAATTCAATCCTTTTATTCAAATAAGGTGAGGCATTAAGAATGGTGTAGCTACTGAGCTCAAGTGTAAGACTAATGATTTGTCACCTGTCAGTGAGCCATGGTCTGTGTGCCATCCACACCAAGATGAAATGGAATCACCATCTTCTTCATGATCACTGCAAGTAACATCATAGTTTCCTTGATATGCGGTAGAAATTAGAGAGAGGGATTATATGTTCAACTATGGAAAAAAATGTAACCAGAATTGTACTGGGGTAAAAAACCTCTGATGTGCAGGAAAGTAATAAAGCAAACGGCCTTTATGACAACGAGAGCGGAGAAGTATGTGTTCAAGGCCTTCATGTTCATGCATTTTCACCCCTTTAGACACTGCTCATGTAACATAAAAATATGAAATACGTATCAGTCATGCACAAACAGAGGGGCTAGTATGTATATTTAGGTTTAGAAATTCAACTATCTTTTATGCCTACTCTGTGCTTAAAAGCTAGAATTTTTGGGGAGTTTACCATATTGATCACAGTGATATGCCACCATCAACCCCACATCAAAGATCAGCTTCCCCAGAGCTTTGAAGGCTACAGAGTAGAGCCAATAATCAACATTCAGAAAATCCCCTTCTAAATGAAACATAGAATAGAGGTTGAAGATCATAACAAGTAACAATATATGTAATTATTTCCTGAGAGCAATCACAACTTACTAGATCAAGAATACTTATCTAAATTTGCTTTTTCAAACTAAAAAATGCAAACATACCCACTTCAAGTTCTGGCAAAGCAGCCCGAGGCCATATATTTGCTCCACATTTTGCTGGATACCTGCAAGGCAGAAAATGACCAATTTGACATCTAAGCACAAGTGCTTATGGGATAGTCTAAAAGAGCCTACAAATATAAAATGCACAGGAACTGGTCTTTTGAACCAATCTAAGACAATGCTACATAAAAAATACTCCTATGCATATATGGTACTCAATAATGTTCATAACCGCTTTACCTCTCAATCAAGTATGCATCAGTTGTAGGCACATCAATTAGTGGATTTGCATAGAAAGAACCTTTCAGCAGATCTGCATAGCATTCAAGAGAAACAAGTTTGCAGTCATTGAATGGAAAAGAGAAAAATTTTAAGCAGACAAAAGTAAAAGAAAGACAATTTGAGCATATACTAAATCCAATATGAAAATCAGAAGTATAGAAGAAGCAGACATTTTCAAGGGACTTCAGACCACTTCACATATAGAAAAAGGCCCAGGATATGAAATCTTACAACAAGCATAGACAGCTTAAGTCTGTTAGCTTTTGTTTCAGACCTAAACTTAGATCAAACAGATTAAAAGAGCATTTTTCATCTGAATCCAACAAAGAATTGAACATATCTGTAGCAAGATTTGACTCAATCCTGCCCTTAATCCAGTTTATACAGTAGCCATGAAACAAGAGCCTTCCTCTGCCTAGAACTTCGGACATGCTTTCTTTTTTACAATTATGTGAAGAAAGAAGATAATTTACCCATAAAAAGAAAGTAATACTTTCCCTCAAGCAGTTCAACATGTTTCTTAAGCATTGAGTTCAACTAGAATGATAGTGAGCCCTACTCTCTATCAGTATTGGATTCTTTTTTATCTACATAAGGAAAAGAAACAAACTTGTTGCCGGAAAAAAACATGAAAAGAAACAAACTGCATGCTGATGACAGGAAAAAAAAAGGTTAATTATCAATGTTTAATCATGTCAAGATGTAAGATTCTAAGCTTGTAAGGCATTACCAGGTTTCCCAGATTCGAGCTCCTCTTTCCCATGACTCCATCCAATGTTGTACCTATAGTTAAAAAGTGGTTAAAAAGACCATGGCATAAACGCAACACTGCAATGTAGTCCACCGTGATGCCTTGACACTCTCTTTTAAGAATATTACAGTCATATGCAAATTTAATTAGTACAGATACAATTAAATCCTAGATGACAAACAATAAAAACATTCGATTAAAAATAAATTAAGAATCAGCAAAATTTTACCTACTCCGAGGATCCTCAAGTTCCTTCTTGACTTCTTCAGGCAGGCTAGCCAATCTGTTGAAAGAGAAGAAAATTCAGTATTAGTTATCTTTAATGATGAGTCTCAAGAAAAGCTTGTTTGAAGCTTATACTTGAACATTTTAGCAAAGAAAAAGAATGTAAATTATACCTAGATGAAAGGTTTAAAAGATTTTTACGCAATGTAGGAAATTCTGGAACCTGTAATAATGATGACAAAGTCAAACTAAACAAAGGAAAAGAGACTAAATCACATTGAAGAAATTTGCCTATGAAGATCAGTCAAGCTTTCACAACCAAATTTCAGCAAAAGAAAAGGAAAGAAAAAAAGAATTCAATTTCATACTGCATACATCTGTAATTGATAGAATTCCCAGTCCATCCGGTCCAAATCCTTCCTCAATTTTCATTGAAAGGTCAGCATCCCTGTCCTGTTACATTTCATTTCAAATGATGAAAAATATTTCTTTCTTTACAAGTAGAAAAAGAAAATAAAACATGCAGATATGTATAATCCAACAATCTCGTTTGAACTAACACGTCATCAACTCTGTTTGGTTGATAAGAAACCGCAGGAAAAAATGCAATGAAACTAACAATTTAAACCAAACGATCACGGTCAATTCTGTTCGAATTCACATTCAAACGAGTCAACTCAGCAAAGTCTCTCATAGTCAGTTGCAAAAGCTAATTACTGATTCTAAATTACTCACCTTAAGTTCGGAATAAGATATGGTGACGGTGCGGAGGGTTGGGGAGGAGGTTTGGGAGGAACAAGCCATGCTGTGACACGTAATCCGGCGGGAAAGGTTCTGATTTGGCGGTGAGAGAGACGGAGGGCCGGCGAGGACTTTGAGGAATCGGCAGCGGTGAATGTGATGGAGAGAATCGTAAATAAGCGATTTCTAGAGAAGAGAAGGCATTTAAAGAGTGGAAGTAAACGAAAATACAACTACTAGTCTCGAAAGAGAACAAAAATAGAAAAATTGGCTCTTATTAGTCTTTACGATTCTTCCAAAAGGAAAGAAAAAAAAAATGCTTTGATTGGAGAGTTCCGTTGACGATTTCGTTTCGCCTAAAGCGCTAACTAAAGCCAGCAAGACAGTTCACCTTGATTTTGAAAAATAAGAGCATCTCCAAGGTGCTTACCAAATTTTTGCACCAATCTATACTATATATAAAACTATATATAAAAGTACGAGTTTTGTAAAACTTTTGAATCGCCTATTATATCTTTATTTTTTAATATATTTGTCCATTATATCCTTATTTTTCGAATATATTTCTTAAATGTCATTGTTTAAACTTTTATAGTTTTACTCAACTAAAAACTCTATTTTTATTTAATTAAATCTAATATCCTTATAACTATTTAATTTTTACTTTTATATATTATCTATACTATATATAAATGTACGAGTTTTATAAAACTTTTGAATCGACTATTATACCCTTATTTTCTTAATTGAATCGACCATTATATCCTTATTTTTCAAACATATTTCTTAAATGCCATTACTTAACTATTATAGTTTTATTCTACTAAAAACTCTATTTTTATTCAATTTAATTTAATATCTTTATAATTACTTTATTTTTACCATTGTACTATTTTTTTCAAAATGTAAAACTTTTGAATCGACTATTATACCCTTATTTTCTTAATTGAATCGACCATTATATCCTTATATCAAACATATTTCTTAAATGCCATTACTTAACTATTATAGTTTTATTCTACTAAAAACTCTATTTTTATTCAATTAAATTTAATATCTTTATAATTACTTTATTTTTACCATTGTACTATTTTTTTCAAAATATAGAGTTTTATTCTACTAAAAACTCTATTTTCATTTAATTAAATTCAATATTTTATAATTATTTTATTTCTACCATTTTAATTTATAACGTTATTATGATTGACATCCTACTATTTGATAGTTTATAATAATGTATTATGATTAAACTTTATTATTTTCCTAATGTGCATTTATTTTATTTGACTTATAATTAATTTTTTGCTTGATAAAAATCTTGCTGTATAATTAAAAAAATCTAACATTCTTATAACTATGTCATTTTTACCATTTTACTATTTTAATTAAAAAAACTTAGATGTATTAGAAAATTTTAAATATACTTTTATAGTTTTACTCAACTAAAAACTCTATTTTTATTTAATTAAATCTAATATCCTTATAACTATTTTGTTGTTATCATTTTACTATTTTAATTAAAAAAAACTTAGATATATTAGAATTTTTAAAATATATTCTCTTACAATATTTTTAGAAATAAACTTTTACAATTATTCTACTAAAAACTCTATATTTATTCGATTAAATTGAATATTTTTAATAAATATTTTATTTTTACCATTTTACTTTTAAAATATTGGAGATTTTTTTGGTAGTTATGGATCCATTTCAATTATTATATAAACTAATAAAAGTATTATTATCAAGTTTAAAAGTTAAAATAAGTTGGCTAATCTTTAACTATTTAAATTTTTTTAACAAATTAAGTTAAAAATTTATTTAAAATCTAATTTTTGTGATTGACTTTGTTTTTCTATTTTTGTAGTGTGTATTGGTAGTTTAAATCTGGTTCTAAGTCAAATGAGTCAGGTAATTTTCTCGAGTCATTCGGGTTTCGGCTCATCTAGGTTCAGGTCTACTAGGTCTTGGGTCAGGCGGATTCGAGTTTTGACCTTGGATCATTCAGGTTTTGGATTTTTCGGGTCTAGATTTAGGTCAATTGGATCAACCTTGAATATTTTAACTACTGGTGAAGTTTAGCAAACTGCATATACAGGTTTGTCGTGTCTGAATAGGACGGGTTTGAGTCGTTTACTTTTTTTGGTCAAATCGGGTTATGTCGGATTGGACGAGTTATCGGGTTCGGATCAGATTTTGACAGCTCTACGTATAATAAATTTCAATTATTATTATAATTTTCATTTAATTTAAACACGAGTATCACGTGCAATGCACATGGAAGTAGAGACTAGTAAATAAAAATTTCAGATATTAAAATTCACAATATCGCCATCTTCAATGGAATTCACCACAAAATAGTAAAAACGAGTGCATTGGTTTTAAAGATTTTAAAACTAATAGTTATCAAGACTTGTTGAATTAAGTAGAAGTTTAGTACATTTTAAGTAAAAGTTTTTATTCGAATCTTGTATTGAAAAAAATGTTGAGAAAAACTTATTTTATTAGGGATTCACTTACACTGTGGAAAGTACTGGAAATATTAAGTATATATTTGAAGTAAATTATCAATTTATTTTCTTATCAAATTTAACTTTAAACCTAAATACTTTTGATGTATTATTCTAAAAATGAAATTTCTTTAGTTTTTGTTTTAGTTTTTATGTTAATTAAATAAAATAACTTTATTATTTCTTATAAAT